>JAHKBH010001877.1:0-21393 GCA_019049505.1 Pachyrhynchus sulphureomaculatus
TCAGTGTTTCCTGTTAATCCCTTTTAATCTTGTTGAAAACCTTTTGTAGGTCTATAAAACCCTATCTTCTCCTATTGCTTTTTCACATAATTAAAAACATATACAACTCAAAAATCTTCTACTATAAATAACAATCATTTATAAGAAAAATAACATTTTTCAGCTATTCATAAGTATTGAGCCAACTTCAAATATCACAACAGAAAGGTATATAACAGAGCAAAAATCAGTATAATTCAGAAAAAAGTGGCAATAAAAGATTCATTCCTATCAATACTTTGTAGCCATACCCTTCGAAGCTAACACGGTGGTACATCGTTGAGGCAACGATTTGATTAATTTGAGAATTCTGTCTCTGGTGATATTGGCTCACTCTTCTTGAACTTTTTTCGACAGAGCCCCTTTATTGGAACAATTCTGAGTTTTCCCTTTTATTTTCAACTCTTCCTACAAATGTTCTATGGAGTTCAAGTCCTGGTATTGCCTTGGCCATTCCAAAACTCATAGATTTTTCTTTCTGAAAAATTCTTGCAAAAGTTGAATCAATGTTTCAGATCATTATCTTGTTCTAAAATCCGTCCTCATGATATATTTCAACGTCCATAAGGGAGCATGTGTTCTGATAGAATATAGCCAATAGCTTTAATGCAGGATTGTCTAAATTGGCGACCACTCGATCTTCATTTTAAGTACTTTACCATGATATTCATTTTTAAAATAATAAATAATCTATTACCTACCTATCTACATAACTATATTAAATATTCTTATGAAATACATGATTATCAAACACGATCACGAAATGATTTTTACATAGTACGAACAAATTACAAAAAAACCATGAACTCACTATTTTTCAAAGGGCTGAATGACTTTAATAACTTGCCTATACACATTAAGGGGTATACCAGTTTAAGAGTTTTCAAAAATAATCTTAATAACTTTATGAAAAATGGTAATTATTAAGGAAACCCAAATATGCAAGTGAAAAACTTTAAAATATGCGCATAAATATGCAAATAATTTTCTCAAAATATGCACATACATGTTGTAAATATGCAGTAAAAAATAGCATCAACGGCAAAATCCTGACAAAAATTTCGTTATGTTTAAATATTAAACGAAAATGAAATACCCTGTATATTCAATAGGTATTCAAAAATTATACTTACAATTTTAAAAACATGCAGAACAGTAGATTTTTCCCATATCTATCCTTAGTTTTTTGTATGGTTTAATCCACACTGACACACTACTGGCTTTGGGCATTTCACTGTAGTAAAATACGACTCACAAGATAAAAAGCACAAATCGACGTAACCACTTTAAAAGCACAACCAAAAATGAAATCTAATAAATTAATAATACAAGTATGCTCTGATGGCCGTCTGGGGTTTACTGTCTCGTTTTTACTGACCATAAAATAACAAAATTTATTTGGAGAAAACCACCCGGCGCGGCGGCGGCGGCCTAAACATTGACCCTTATTCCGAAAAATGAATGAAAATGCCTGCCAAAGACCTACATTATTATAAATTCCTTCAAATATGCACATATATGCTATTTTTAAAGCATTTATGCAAATATTTTAGAAAAATGCATATAATATGCAAAATATGCAATATATGCGCTTTGCATATTTGGGTGTCCTTAGTAATTATTCTTAAAACCTTCTTAAAATGAAAAAATTAATATTCCAAAATATCTTGCTTTGTATTACTTTAAAATTATTGTATAAAGATACTATTCAGATGTGGGAATGAAATTATTTTGTAAATCTGTTACTTGTAAGACATCAAATTGTATTTTAAGGAATATATTAGGAGTTTCTATTTAATGAAAATTTAATAAATACCTCTGTACATAACAGCGTCCATTGTACCTTCAATTTTAACTATTGGATCGACGCCTTGCCACAAAAATGTCCCCAAAGCATAATACTACCACCACCAAGCTTAACAGTCAGTATTTGATACCGAGAATCATGTTGAGTACCTTTTAGTCATCAAACATATCTTATTCCATCATTTCCAAATAAATTAACTTTAGTATTTTCCGAAAACAGCACTTTTTTCCAGTCTTCAACTGTCCAATTTTGGTGTATTTTTGCAAATTCTAATCAGACCTTCATATTTTTTTTACTGATGAACGGTTTTTTGTATTCCAACACGTTCAATAAATCTAACTTGTGTTAGTCAATGAAAACAGTACACCTACTGAAGTCAGATAAATTTTCTTCACGTAATCCACGTGCAATAATTGCAGAATTCTTTTTTAAATCTGCAACTGCTTTTCTTTGAATTACTCTATATTACTCTATCAACATGAATAGTTGTTTTCCTTAGTTTTCCAGAACATGGTTTATCATTCAGACTACTTGTAGTTTCCCATTTTTTAATTATATTGTTAACCGTTGTTTTCCTATGGATAAAAGTTCAACTATTTTACATTAATTTTCTGAATGTCTAATGAAGTACGTTTCGGCATCTTTCTTCAATGATACTGATACACAATTATGAAGTGAACTGAATTTTTTGATGTTGTTTTTGTTTCATAGAAACTCACTTTTCAAGAGTCCAAAATGGCTTTACTGGAATAAAGAATCAAAATAAGTTAAGCCAGACAGGATATGTACCGAATTATGTATAAACAGAACTAATAAAATACCCACAAATGATATTATTAAAACATGTAGTAATTATTAAAACATTCTAAAAAAAACAACCTGATTAAAATTAAAGTTATTACACAAAATACTAGGAGTGCAAATTAAACCTCTTCTGCAGTTTCAAGAGGGAAATTTTGAACTTTCAGGATGATGAATGTTCTAGTCAGTCAAAAGGAATAGTAGTGGGAACAAATTTTGGGTCAGAATTCTGGCCAAACCGAACTGGATCTTGCAAAAAGATTCTGGTGATACAGCAAGATATTTTCCATGGTCTTCATAAGCTGGGGAGAATTTGCTAGAATTCCTGTTGAGACTCTGTGAGCTTTTTCCTGAGTATACCAGTAGGACGCTACAGTTTTGCTCTGATTTTACTTACCCAATTTCAGAAACAGGTCTTTTTGCACAAAATTATTACTTTTAAGGGAAACTGGTTATTGTACAATAATACTAAGAGGCAAAATCACAGATCTATCGGTTTTATGACATTGGCAAAAAAACTATTTCAGACTATCACAATACGACAGCAAACCATCAGTTTCTACAGAACGGAGGACTGAAATGATCCTAGACTATCATGCCATAATAGTCTAGGATCATTTAGGTTATCTGTTTCTCATATGGTATTAGAATAGTACGAACTTCAATTCATGTAATTTTGCCATCGTACCCATTGACTCGTGACATGGTGCATTGTCTTGATAAAAGAGCACTTTTCTCTTGTTCATTTGGGGCCGTTTCTTTGAATTCCTGCCTTCAAACGCACCAATAACTTTATATTATATTCGCTATTGATGGTTTTTTCCCTTCTCAGCATAGGCGATGAAAATTGCACATCCCAAAATACAGAGGCAAAAATTTTCTCAGCCGACTGTTGTGTCTTCGGTCGCTTCGGGCAGCTTTTACTGGCTGCTGTCCACTCATGTTTCATCCATTGTCACATATCGAATGAAAAAAAATCCTTTTTATTGCGTTTAAACAGGTCGAAACACGTTTAGAATCATCAACACGTTGTTGTTTTGCGCCCACTGTGAGCAAACGCGGTACCCATTTCGAACAGAGCTTTCTCATGTCCAAATGTTCATGCAAAATATGACCAACACGTTCTTTTGACAACTTTAAGGTGTTAGCTATTTCACGCAATTTCACTTTACGGTCATCCAAAACCATTTTGTGGATTTTTTTAATGTTTCTGGTGTAACCACCTCATTTGGGCGTCCAGAGCGTTCAGCATCATTTGTATCTGTACGACCGCGTTTAAATTCAGCATACCAGTAAATGATGAGTGATTTCCTAGGGATAGAGTCCCCGTAACACTTATCAAGCCATTGCTTTGCTTGAACGGTATCATTCCAATTTTTGCAGTTATAACACATGGGCTGAAAAGTCCCGGGCCTAACACATAGATGGCGCTAGTTTTATTGCAGTCACCTTTTTTTCAGTTAATACTAACCTTCAAAAGACAGCTGTTAAAATTTCATGATATTCTATTCATTAGTTTGTGAGTTATTGTGCTAAGAGTGACGCTACTTTTGTTATTTTCAAAACAATGGATCAAAAACAATTTCGTGTTTTAATTTTACACTGCTTCTTGATGGGAAAAAATACCGTTCAAGCGAAGCAATGGCTTGAAAAGTGTTATGGGGACTCCGCTCCATCAGAAACAACAATAAAACGTTGGTTTGCTGACTTCAAACGTGGTCGTAGAGACACCGATGATGCAGAACGCAGTGGACGTCCAAATGAGGCGGTAACACCAGAAAACATCAAAAAAATCCATAAAATCGTTTTGAATGATCGAAAAGTGAAGTTGCGTGAGTTAGCTGACATCGTAAAGATATCAAAAGAACGTGTTGGCTTTATATTGCATGAGCATTTGACTATGAGAAAGCTCTGTTCAAAGTGGGTGCCGCGTTTGCTCACTGTTGATCAAAAACAAGAACGTGTTGATGATTCTGAGCAGTGTTTGGCCATGTTTAAACGTAACAAACCGGAATTTTTGCGTCGATATGTGACAATGGATGAAACATGGATCCATCACTTCACTCCGGAATCAAAACGATCGTCATCTGAGTGGACAGCAACTGGTGAACCTCGTCCAAAGCGCCCGAAAGCACAACAATCGGCTGGAAAGGTTATGGCCTCGGTATTTTGGGATGTGCGTGGTGTAATATTCATCGACTATCTTGAGAAAGGAAATACCATCAACAGTGAATATTATATAGCGTTATTGGAGCGTTTGAAGGCCGAAATTGCAAAGAAACGACCGCATATGGCAAAGAAAAAAAATTTTGTTTCATCAAGACAACGCACCGTGTCACAAGTCAATCAAAACAATGGCAAAACTACATGAATTGAACTTCGAATTGCTCCCACATCCAGCGTATTCGCCAGATTTGGCTCCCAGCGACTACTGGCTGTTCGCAGACCTGAAAAAAAATGCTCGCCGGTAAGAAATTTCGCACGAATGAAGAGGTTATCGCTGAAACTGAGGCCTATTTTGAGGCAAAAAATAAATCGTTCTACAAAAGTGGTATTGAAATGTTAGAGCGGCGCTGGAATGATTGCGTTGCTCTTGATGGAGATTACGTTGATGAATAAAGCTAATTTTGAACCAAAAAAACCGTGTTTTCTTTGTTAGGCCCGGGACTTTTCAGCCCATGTGTTATTCTAGGAGTGACACCATCAAAACCCTTATATAAATCACAAAACACCGTGCAAAAACTTGTATTTTTGTAAACTCAACCTGTTCTGTATCGAGTAATTTATGTCTATTCTAAAAAGCTATCTCTTTTTTTACAAGCTTTTCTATTATTTTAGATAAGGTAGGCAATAAGGACAGGCCTAAAGTTGAAGGCTCATTAAACTTACATCCTGTTGCCAATAGCACTGGGAAGATATTGATAATTACAGTCTAAGAATAAAATTATTTATGTCATTAATGGTCATTAATTAGTGTTCCATAAGGAACACTTATAAAATCACTTTGGTGTCTGTCTGTCACACCCGATTTTCTCCGAAACTATTTGACATAGAAGGTCGAAATTTGGTACTAACATAGGAATTGATGGCCTCATCAGAGCCGTGTAATTTTGAAAGTTAACTTTTGACTTAAGGGGTTAGTTTTGGGAGGCGAAATCGGAAGTGAAAAAAAAATTACCGCTGCCCCCCCATCTCGAAAAGTACTGATCAAAACATTTTGAAAAAATTCTGGAATGTCCTCCACAAGGTGTAGATTGAATAGAAATTATCACTTTTTAATAATTTATCTGGTATATAAAAAACAAAAATTTCAAGGTCATCAGTTTTCAGTTAAGATCGGAAAATAACTTTGTTGAAAACTCATTTGGGGTGTATTTTGTGAAGTCATTGATGATTTTATAGCTCCGTAAAAAAAATTTTTATCCTAAAAGCAGTCAACGTACGGAACACTAATTGCGCAAGTCCGACTTGCACTTGGCCGGTTATTTTTTTTTATATAAGCCACTGTTAAAACAAATATGTTTCATTAGTTACTTAAAACTGAAACTATTAATATTCTGTTAGCATTAATAATCGTATCAGCGACATAATTTTCGGTCTGAATTTATCTACAAACTGTTATTATTGACAGTCATTATTATTTTCAACTGTCAGGTGTTCAGCTTTATTTTTTAAAATTAAAAAACACGTTATTAATAGGACACTCGCAAATTAAAATTAAGTATAAATAACAGTACGTAATTGAGTTAAATCAGTAAAAAATACAATAACACAAGACTAAAAAATATATTTTTATTGTACTTTAAATTATAAGAAAATTTTTTTTCAAAATATGTTTTAAATGTTAACATTATTTTTTATCGGGTTAAATGGGCCACTGATAAAAACTATGGCGCCTCCGTGTCTGCGGAATAACTTCAGAAAAAATGATCCAATCGGCAAAAATAAAAATTAATCCTGTAAAATAATGTAGTAGTTAAAAATTATCGGAGGAGTTTTTTTTTCAAAAATAAAAAATTTACAGTGTTTCAAACTTTAGTATGTAATTTTCGACCAAAAAAATTTATATTTAGTTACTTATAAAAAAATTGTCTATTAGTTTTGGTTACCCAGCCACATTGGTAACCCTCACAACGATAGAGCGGACTCTTTTGCAAAAACTTGCCATCGAAAGAGGCTGCCACAAACGTGGGGGAAAACCACTTTTCCGACTTTAATATATTTCTAAAACATCTACACTATTCTCTTTTCCAACTCAAATGGGACTTGGAGGACCCAAACAATAAACTGTGGCCCAACAAACCAAATGTCTTCCCTCCCCTAATTATCATGAGAAGATTGGCAACAGGTCACACTTATTCGACTCACGTTTACTTGCTAAAGAGAGAACCCCTCTGACCTGTCCCATTTGTGACTTCCCTCTATTTGTAGCTCACTTATTTGAATCCAATCTACATTATAACTTGAGAGTTAAACACAGCATTCCTCCAAATGTCTCCACAAATATAATCTCCTTTTCTACTCTGAAAGACAACATAATAGAATTTCTAAAAGAATTCAACTTCAGAGTTTAACCCATTAATGGTAAAATCATCAAATTCTTGGGCGCTAAATGATCATAGCCGTCGATGCGCCCTGACCATCGAAAATTATCATCATCATCATCATCTATTAGAAAAATTTAAGAAACCTCTCAAAATTTTGTAGAAAAGTAACTACTTACTTACTTAATCCTTATGCCTTTCTACCCCTTTAAGGGTGTAGGGCCCGCGGAGTTGAGTTCCGGATCGCGAAGTGTACACATGTGAATCGAGCACCCGGCAGTGGTCAACTCGTTCAACGAGCATTATTACGGTAGTGTTTCTGAATTATTTAATTGTTTTGGTCAATTGCAAACGAGAGGGACTAGAAATAAAGCAGAGTGTAATGTTAGAATTAAGACAATAAGTGAAAGAAAGGAATTTAAAAGTTTATGAGAATAATTCTGTGAAATTGTATGAAGCTAAAGAAGCGTTAAGCGACGGCCTTGGCTGTTTTGTTTACTGTGTATACGGTGATAAGAAGAAAAAGTAACTATTAAGATTAAAAATAACCTGTCAAGTGCAAGTTGGACTTGCGCAATAGTGTTCCGTGCGTTGATTGCTTTTAAATTACAAATTTTCGTTACGGAAGTATAAAATGATCAATGACCTTACAAAATACATCCCAAATGAGTTTTCAACAAAGTAATTTTCCGATCTTTAGTGAAAACTGATGACCTTGAAATTTTTGTTTTTTTTTTTATATACCAGATAAATTATTCAGGGTAATGCACTCGTGATAATTTTCATTCAATCTACACCTTGTAGAGAATATTCCAGAATTTTTTCAAAATTTTTTTGATCAGTACTTTTCGAGGTAAGGGGGGGGGGGGGGACAGCAATTTTTCGCACTTTTTTAAAATATTACAAAGAGATTTGTGCGCAAGTATTACATTATATATATTTTTGAACTCGTCTTTTTACAAGCTTTCAGTTGATACCCCACTCGATAATTTGGTAAAAAAAATTCACTTCCGATTTCACCCCCCAAAACTATCCCCTAAAGTCAAAATTTAACTTGATGAGGCCATCAATTCTTATATTAGTGCCAAATTTCAATTTTCTATGTCAAATAGTTTCGGAGAAAATCGGGTGTGACAGACAGGTAGACAGACAGACGGACAGACAGACAGACGGATACCGAAGTGATCTTACAAGTGTTCCGTACGGAACACTAAAAAAAGTTAAAAAAAAATATTAAAAATTGACTGAGTAATATTGCCGACAGTGTCTGAAAACAGGTAGCGGTCCTAATCCGACGCCATGCCACATTTAATGCTATAAGTTTGTAATGGAATGGAATTTTCTTAATTTTTTTTTTGAATAATTTTTAGACGTTAGAGAATAAAAAAAAAAAAAAAAATCGATTTTTTTTGATAATTCGAGGTGTATGTAATTCAAAAACTTCAATTGTTGTGTTTTATCCTTTATATTTCTTAATCCATGTCTCTTCCTGCTGCTGTAATAAGGATTAAAACCAGAAAAAGAGCTTTAATTCAAAAACCGAATTTTAAAAATAATGTCGTTGCTTTTTGTAATTTATCATCTGAAATTATACAAAAAATTTCGAATCTCTTAATTTAGACTATCAGTTTATGCAGAAATGAAGGATGAGGTAAGTTAGTGAATCATTTAATGATTTTTTAATTTTTGTGATGATGTAATTGGAGGTGATCATTTCAAATATAAGCTTATTAACATTTTTTTTTTTAATTTAGTTGTTTGTAGATCGTTGGAATTTGAATCGTTCACAAAAGTGTTAGGTTTCTCGTTTCGTCAATACGCGGTTCATTGATGTCATTTTTAATTCTTTCGGTTCTTAGATCATTTGTTAAAAATGCTTTAAAGTTGTGTCAGTAGTGTTTTTTGTGTGGCAGAGCGAAGCAAACATAATGCGTTCTGCTTACATTAATTAGTCATTTTGAAGCGGTGTTTCTTTGCTTTCAGCTAAAAGGACCAAAAGATCTTGTGTAGCTGCATCTCGTTACGTGCAAAAGTTAAGGGCATTTGTATAATTGAAGTGTCCCTTACTTTGTGACAGTACATTTTAAGATTCTAAATGAAATTGAACGAATTACTTTGTTATTTGTCACTTATTTATAGTGACAAATAACAAAGTAATTCGTTTCATTTCATTTAGAAATATAAAGGCATTTGTTGAACGAAAACGAAAAAAAACGAAACGAGACGAAAAATCTTGATGACCTGCCCGAACGTCGCATTCTGCATTCACAAACGGAATCACAAGACAAAGCGATCATTAAGATATTTGAAAGGAGTATCGGATGTTTGTTACACCAAGCTAGGAATCTTGTCATAGAAGTAAGGCTGATTACCATTAGACATCGTTGACTGTTTGATTCTAATTACGGCAGGCAAAGCACATGCATTAAGCTCTTTTTAACTGAAAAGCACGCTGTGATGAAACGACTACAGTGGGCGAGGGACAACTTTAACCGCGCTTTTTTAAATGTCATCTTTACGAGGGCCCGCCTTTTAAGTTTTTAAAAACGACCACTAGACGGCGTTATTGAGATGTGACGTTACCATTGTTGTAAAATTTGACATTTGTTATTGTTAAAACAGTGGCAGCTGAGAAATTGGCCTAGTAGTTTGTTTACAGTGAGCGTTTAAAGAAACGGTTTTGTGAACAAATGAAAATTTCACGTGACGGTTTTCGTTGGATGATTTTTTTACGATTTTAGTAAAGGCCTAACTCAACAACAATGCCTCGAATCGCTTCGTTCCACTTTTGGTAATGAATCACCATTATAAAAGAGTGTTTACAGTTGGTTTGCAGAATTTCGTCTTGTTCGTGCTTCCGTCAGCGATGACTTTCGTGAAGGTCGACCAAAATCGGTTGTTATTCCAACAAACATCGATGGTGTGCGCAATATGATTGAATAGAATCGACATGTGACTTACCGTGAGATAGAGGCATCTTTAGACATATCGAAAACTGCAGTACATTCCATTTTGCATGAATATTTAGCTGTGAAAAAGATCTGTTCCCGTTGTATTCTGCATAATTTGAGCGAAACTCAAAAACGGGCTTGAGTTAATTGGTGTAAGGAAATGTTCAAAAACTTCGACCGAGGACGTGCAAAATCCGTATACAACATCGTAACAGCAGACGAAACGATATATTCGTATGAGCCGGAAAAGTAAGCAACAATCAACTGTTTGGGTTCCAAGATGAACCGAATCCAACAAAAGTGAATGGTATACAACAATTTGTTTGCCAGAAGTCATCGATGAAATCAGGGAAAAAACTGAAAATGTCGCATCATTCTTCATTATGACAGCCAGCTGTCACACAGCTATTCAAACAATTGATTACATAGGCCAACAAAAAATATTTGTAAAAACTTTTTAAACCAATACATCTAAGTGTTATGTATTTTTAGGTGTTGACACCGTATCTGGTATCAGTTGTGGTAACACAAAAAAATTGTGTCACCCACAGTTCTCTCACAATATGACGTCGATTAAATTTCAAAATAGAGAAAATTTGATACCTAAAAAATAAAAATTTAAACCGTACTTTTATTTGATTAGGCTACAATTTTTTCTCACTATAACATATTTCACTTCAATGCGAATATTTTAGGTGCTTATTTTTTTATATTTCCTTTCCCTTTTCTCTGTGAAGTTCTCTATGAAGTGACCAACAGTAATCACCCATCATATTGATATTCCACCATCTCTGGTACCGTTTCTCCATCTCCTTTATGTCCTGATGGAACCGTTCCTCCTGCTCTTCACTCACATCGCTTAAGTTTTTAGGAAAAAAAGTCAAGATGGTTGTGCTAGAAGTGAACTTTAAGGTTCATCAGACAACCCAGATTTTGAACTTGTCTATCATATTAGCTACGATAAGTTCATAATTAGGGTCTTTCACATTGCCCAAAAACTTAGTCACAATGTCTTTAAATGATTCTCAAGCCTCCTTTTTCTTTGTAATCATCCTTGCTTCAAAATTGGAATCGAACATCATTTTACGAATATCAGGCCCAACGAAAACCCCTTCTTTCAGTTTGGCTTCTGATAAATTAGAAAATCTTTTACACAAATATTTAAAACCTTCACCATCTTTAGGGAAGGCTTTCACAAATTGTTTCATTAAGCCTAACTTAATGTGTAGCGGCGGTAGAAGAATCTGTTTTGGGTCTACTAAAGTTTTATGTAAAATGTCCTTTTCGCCAGGTGTTAAAGTTTTTCTTACGGGCCATTGTTTTTTGGATCAATGTTGATCCTTTGCTCTGCTGTCCCACTCACATATAAAACATGGAAATTTTGTAAATCCCTTTTGTTGACCAAGGATCATGGAGACAACTTTTAAATCTCCACATAGCATCCAGTCGCGAGCTGGATAGTTAATTTTTTGTAAAATCATATTAATATTTTCGTAAGTTACCTTCATATGGACTGAATGAGCAACAAGCAGAGAAGCATAAATATTTCCGTTGTGTAACAGAACACCTTTTAAACTAGTTGTTGATGAGTCTATAAAACGCTTCCAATCTTCCTTCTTGTACTCAATGCCAAATTCGTTCATTAGACGACCAATATCATGGCAGTAAACTGCTTGAAAAACTGAGCAAACTGTTGATCTCTTGTTCTATAATGGTAAATAGATGTTCCAGATTCCAATAAATGTTTTTCTTTCAGCCTAGAACCAAGTAATTCTGCTTTTTCCTTAGTCAAACCCAAATCTCTCAATAAATCATTTAACTCAGCTTCTGTAAACAACTTTGGTTTTAAATTTTCTAGAGAACATTGAAACTTATCACCATCCGTACGACTTTCATTAAATTCGGCTGGTCTGTAAAACGCCATCAGTAGACTGAGATGGCTCAGGGACAGGAAGTCCCGCTCGATGCCCTACTGGCCGATTAGCTGAAGTAAAGTTAGGATAGATTATTTTTGAAGTTATATCCAGAAACATCAACGCTGCAAAAATAACAATCGTTTGAATGATTTTCTTGCTCTCTTCTTACCATGGATACTGCGAATCTAAAAGCTTTCTTTTCTTTCTTATACCATTTCCTAAGATCCTGGACACAAACATAAAAATACTTTGTGAGAAACCCAACATTTTTCTTGATGATTTCTACACCAAAATATGCAAAGTATATTTTTTTTACAAAGTCAGTAATGTTTTTTTACTACAAACTCACCACATACCATATATAACGAAAAGTGTTAAGAGAGTTTTTACAACCACGATTAGCCATACTTTGAGTGTGAATTAAAGCACATGGGTTAAACACTGCAATGCGAGGTTATATTAACTGGAAGAAAACAAACAGCTGTGACATTTATCAGAACTGCCAATCTGATAACATTTGATTTTACTGCCAAGCTTATAAAATTAAATTAAAATATGAAAAATTGGTGGGGTGATACGACTTTTTTTTATTAATATTTTCGGACTCAGCACACTAAAAAACATAGGAATCAGGTAAAATTATTAAAAAAGTTTTTTCATCGTTGGCCTGTGTTATTTCACCTGATATATCGCCTAACGACTTATTTTGTTCCCGAATGTCAAAAAAATGCTTGGGACAACGATTTTTATCACCTCAAGAAGTTGTTGAATCCTTCTAAAACCATGTTTTTGAGGTACCAACTTCAGAGTGAAAAAAATGTTTCGAGAATTGGTTCGGATGCATTCAGAAGTGTATAAATCTTAAAGGCGAATATTTTGAGCGACGATAAAACGATTTGTACCAAAACAATTTTCCTTTCATTGTTTCTGTAAAAACTTAAAAGGTAGCCCTCGTACCGATGAATCTTCTTTTTATGCGTGACCGACTTTTGCGATTCCTATTGTTTAACGCACAATAAATCAATTAGTGAAGGTACATATATTAGAAATTTGAAATTTTCTACCTTCCTGTTGATGAACAATCTCAATGTCCAGAAAATGGTCAAAATATGTGAGTGTTGTTTACTAAAAGTTCGCTCGAACTAGGTCTCGTCCAGGTACGAGCTCAAAACATCTAAGTCGGGGAAGCATAAAAATTGAGTTGTTACAATCGAAAACTTTTAGACCACCATGAAGACTAAGCTCAAGGAAAAGGGGATTTTAAATGTAAAGCAGCTGATATGAAAAGTACGAAAATTTTGGAAGTATCTTCCTGAAAGAATGGCTGAAAATCTCGCCGACACTATGCCTCGGCGTTGCTAGACAATAATCGATAATAAATGGGACTGGACAACATATTAAATAAATGCATTGTAGTTTATTAAATGTAGTATAAGACTGATATAAATTCACAATTTTCTTATTATTTAGGAAAAAAATTGTCAACCTTACTGTAATTTATATAATGTTATGCATTGTAACTAATGAAAAAAAATTATGGGTACACTTAAAAATCGTGATAACTAGCCTTGCTTTGTCTAATTACTGTCTGTACAGTAAACACTCGAAGTTATTAATCATTTCTGATGATTTAATTTTTGTCTCAAAAAATTTATTATGTTGATCAATATGAATTTATACACATTTTTTCTAATAAATAAGTTTTCTTTATTGAAGATAAACACCGTATTTAGCTTTTGGGTAACTTTTATTGGGGTTCACCAGACAGTGTTCTTCTTTCTTAGCCTGTGTTCATCCACTCCTGAATGTAGACATCTTCCAAAACCTTCAATGCCCTTTCATCCATTGCAATTTGGGTCCAGTTCATTCCTGTAATCCTCTGGATGTCGTCTCACCATCGCTTTTGTGGTCTTCCCATACTTCTCTTGGTCTCCCTTGGTCTCCATGTTAACAATTTATTAGTTCATCTATTCGGATCTTGTCTCGCGGGTAGGACTTCTCTACGATTCCGGTGGAGGACAGGCTACTACTGTGTATGGCGATCCTGCCCTGCGTTAGCTATTTCTTCTTTCTTATATGGTGTGACATATAAGTAGGCATACTGCTTGTTTTATCTCCATTAGGTCTCTTCCGATGTGGACGTCCAGCATTCCTTCCTAGTTCTTCTACCGCAAGTCTGTTGTCATCCATCCAATCTACGTGTTTATTTCATTGTTTTCTTCTAGTTCTGGACCATTTGGATATCTTTTGGATTTTACTTAGTTCTTGTAGGTCTTTGTTGCGAATTCTGTCGTGGATAGTTTTTCCATATATGTCCCTAATCTCCTTCATTTCTGTTGTCCTCATCATTTGTACTATTTTACATGTGTCAGCTCTTGTTTCTACAGCATATGTGAGGATCGGTCTCACTGTTGTCTTGTATATTCTTATTTAGCTTTCCACTGTGAGGTATTTATTTTTCCATACTATATCCGTCAAGCAACCTGCTATTAGTGATCCCTTCCTAGACTGTTGTTTTACTTCCCTGTTTAAGTCTCCATAGCTTGTTATCATTGTTCTCAGATATTTAAAATTATTAACCTGCTCAATAATATTTCCTTGGATATCCAGTTTGCATCTTAATAATTCGTTTGTTTTAGTTGTGTTAATAATCATGTTTAGTTTTCTCGCTTTCAAATTGAAGGATCTTCTGAAGGTTTTGCTCAGAACCGGAGATGAGGACTGCATCATCGGCGTAGCATATTGTGTGGAAGTGTGTGTTGCCCATTTTGAATCCTCTGGTTTTTGGAAGATTCTCCACCATTTTGTCCATGACGAGGTTGAAGATAAAGGGAGTAAGCGAATCACCTCGTCTTATTCCGGCGTTTATTTTTACTTGCTCAGTAGATATCTCACTTTTACATTTGTTCTGAATTCTATGTTAATGTCACGTATGATTTTTATTAGCTTCTGGTTTGCCTGCTTTTCTTGTAATATTTTTAAAATATCTGTTAGTTGCACTCTATCGAAGGCTTGAGTCATGTCGACAAAACACATACTACTGTGATAAAAAAATAGTAAGACTTTCGAAATAAAACGCAAACGGGTTATTTATTTTTCCAAATTTATTTCGTCCACTTCAAAGTAATCCCCTTAAATACGAGGCTGGTTTGAAAAGTCCGTGCAAAAATAAAAACTACTTATGTGTTTGGGGTAAACCATTTTTATTTTTCGACATAGTCTCCTTTTAGGCTTATACACTTCGTCCAACGATGTTCTAGTTTGTTGATCCCTTCCGAATAATAGGATTTGTCCAAGTCTGCAAAATATCCATTAGTGTCTGCAATCACCTCCTCGTTTGAATAAAATCTTTGTCCCGCCAGCCATTTCTTCAAATTGGGGAACAAATAGTAGTCCGAGGAGCCAAGTCTGGAGAATAGGGGGGATGTGAAACGAGTTGGAATCCTATTTCCACTAATTTTGCGACCACAACTGCTGAGGTGTGTGCTTTTGCGTTGTCGTAATGGAAAAGGACTTTCTTGTGGGCCAATCGCGGGCGTTTTTCTTGCAGCTCGGTTTTTAAACGGTCCAATAACGATGAATAATATTCACCTGTAATAGTTTTACCCTTTTCCAGATAGTCGATGAGGATTATCCCTTGCGAATCCTAAAAAGACAGTCGACATAACCTTTCCGGCCGAAGGAACGGTATTCGCCTTTTTTGGTGCAGATTCCCCCTTGGTAACCCATTGTTTAGATTGTTGTTTGGTCTCAGGAGTATAGTAATGTATCCATGTTTCATCCACAGTGACGAAACGATGCTTAAAGTCCTCCGGATTCTTCTGGAACAGCTGCAAACCATCCTTTCAACACTTCACACGATTCCGTTTTTGGTCAAGCGTGAGCAATCGCGGCACCCACCTTGCGGATAGCTTTCTCATGTCCAAATGTTTATGCAAAATATTATGTACCCGTTCAGTCGAGATGCCCACAGCACTAGCAATCTCACGCACCCTAACTCTTCTGTCATCTATCACCATATCATGGATTTGATCAATGATTTCTGGAGTCGTAACCTCCACAGGCCGTCCAGAACGTTCAGCGTCACTTGTGCCCATATGGCCAGTCCGAAAATTTTGAAACCACTTATAAACTGTTCTAATCGAAGGTGCAGAGTCACCATAATGTTTATCAAGCTTCTCTTTAGTCTCCTGAGGCGTTTTGCCTTTCATAAAGTATTGTTTAATCACCACACGAAATTCTTTTTCGTCCATTTCTTGAAAATCACTCGACTTCCTTGATTCACACGAATGCCAAATACAAAAGAAATAGACCAATATGGCTGAAACTTGGTGTGCGTTCATTCAAGAGATGCTACTAACTAAACATGACCTCGATACGCGCCGGTGGTGTCATCTCTCGGACTTTGCACGGACTTTTCAAACCAGCCTCGTACAATGCATTTATGCCAACGTTTTTTTCCAGTCTTCGAAATAGTTGTTGAATTCGATTTCTGGAATGGTCTTTAATGCCTTTTTCGATTCGGTTTTAATCTCTTCAATCGACTCAAAACAATGTCCTCGAAGCGGTTTTTTTGTGTTTAGGGAATAGCCAGAAGTCCGACGGAGCTAAATCAGGCGAATAGGGCGATTGCGGAATGATATGAGTTGAATTTTTGATGAAAAAGTCGCGAAGAACCAATGCTGTATGAGAAGGCGCATTATCGTGATGAACAAACCAAGAGTTATCGGCCCAAATTTTTTATCATTTCGAACGTTTGGGAAGCCGAAAAAAAAAGAAAAAAAACCATTTTTAAAACAAAATTTAATGCACATTCTTTGCTAATGCAAGCGAATCTTATTAACTACTGACGCTATGGTCTTAAAATTTGACACACGATTTGGAAATGCCCGGGCGATTTAAATTTAAAAGTCTTACTATTTTTTGATCACAGTAGTACAGGGTGGCCCAAAATTACCGAAGGGGTTTGAGTTCATTATAACTTTTTATTTAAGACATAATTATAATTTTTTTTTTTAAAACAGTATATTAATGGAGAATATTTTTAATTTAATTATGAAAAAATTATATCTCGCAAGTGGTGGCCATTTTCTGCTTCGCATATTCGTGCTCTTTCCAAAACATTTTCCATAACCTTTCGCAAAACTTCAGGTGTTATGTTGTTGATTTCGTCGCGTATATTGTTTTTTTGCTGGATGGTTCTAGGCTTATGAATATAGACTTTTCCTTTCAAATAACCCCAAAGGAAAAAGTCTGGAGCGGTTTAAATCCGGTGAACGCGGAGGCCAACTAAAATCGCTTGTACGCGAAATAATTCGTTCACCAAAGATGTCGCGTAAAAGAGCCATTGTGTCCCTCGCAGTGTGCGCTGTGGCTCCATCCTGTTGGAACCATACTTGCGGATGGTTTTCCACGGCTGGCCTTAAAAAATTTTCCAACATTGTCCGATATCGAACACCAGTGATGGAAACGGCGACACCGTGTTCATTTTCAAAAAAATATGGGCCAATTATCCTTTCCGACGAAACACCGCACCAAACAGTACAGTTAAGTGGGTGTAATTGTCGCTGTTGAACTACTCTTGGATTTTCCGTAGCCCATATCCTGCAGTTTTGCCTATTAACGAACCCATTTAATTGGAAATGGGCTTCGTCGCTCATAATTAAATTATGAATAAAATCATTGATTTTCTTCTGCTTTTTGCCGGAAATAAATTGCATAATCAAGTCGTTGCTGGTAATCTGTCGGTTTCAATTCTTGGACAAGCTGAATTTTGTATGGAAACATCCTTATTGTATGCAAAATTCTCTGCAGCGACCCTTGTGAAAGGCTAAGTTGTGTGTCGAACGTCTCCTGGTTGATGTTTCTCCATCTTCCCGAATACTCTCCTGTACCCGTTCAATATTGTCATCCGTGTGCACCGTTCGTCGTCTGCCGGCACCAGGAAGGTTCCTTACTGCCCCTTGTTGTCGAAAATTTGCAACCAGACGGTTTATTGTTGACTCTGAGGGTCCAATCCGCACATTAAAGTAAACGACGATATGCACGCTGAGTCAAAAACAATGGACCGTTGATTTGAGAAATAAAGTTCAACGATTTGGGCACGTTGTTCAATGTTATGTACTGTTCCATTTTAAATTCCCCAAGTCTTCTTTACAAAATACTGAAAAGAAATAAAAAACGAAAATTATAATAAAAAAGTTTATAAGGAATTCAAACCCCTTCGGTAATTTTGGGCCACCCTGTATATGCAGGTGTTTGTTAAATTCTTTAACTTTTTTTCCATTATCTACCTCACTATAAATATGGCATCTATGGTTGATCGATTTTTGCCGCCAATCCCTGTTGTTCCTCTCTTATTTGAATATCCTTGCTCATTTCTTCCAGTATGCTACTGGTCTTTTCTTAACTCCCGTGGCTGAGAAAAACCTGGCCCCAAACACCGATCCTACCCACTCTTGACTAACCCTCCCCCATATAGATTCTAACCAACTCGCCAACCCACCAAGCGTGGCGTTTTAATTGCCATTAATCTTCCAAATATGAAATGTCGAATTCTACAACGTTATTAACTCAGGCAAGTAGAGCAAGCAGCTCACCAGACAGTAGGGGACATTAATTTTCACTTTTTATTATAAATATAAAGTAGGAAAATTATAATTACTGTTACAACACCCATACAAGTTGCTAACAAAAATAGTAAACAAATAAATTAACTCAAAAAATGGATTCGTATCAACCAGTAGAACAAGCAGGTTTCCGAAAAGGTTTTAGTACGTCGATTGACCACCTTGCAGACAGTACGCACTCCTCATAGAGAAGACCACAGAATATAACATACCATTGCACCTGGCATTTGTAGATTACAAAAAGGCCTTCGACTCGGTCGAAACTTGGGCAATATTGAGAGCTCTAGACAACGCAAGAGTAGACACCAGGTATTCAAATCTCATCAAAACACATATACGAAAACGCGACCATCCAAATAACACTGGACGAAGATACAAAGACAGATGAGATATTGGTAAACAGAGGCATACGTCAGGGCGATACTATCTCCCTAAAAACTCTTCACACTGGCCTTAGAGGACATTTTTAAGAGTTTTTTTAAATTGGTAATCCAGGGGCATAAATATAGATGGTGTGCGTGTCTGAACCATTTACGATTCGCAGACGATATAGTGATTATAAGCGATAAAACGGAGGAAATTCAGAGCATGCTGGAAGAATGGCATCAGGCATCCTTAAGCATTCGGACGGAAAATTATAATTACTGCTTTCTGGTGAACAAGTCTATTTAAACTATATCTTAATTATTTTTATTCCATATGGTTTATCTCACATTCTGATGCAGTAAAATTATGCAGTGTTTATTAGTGAAAAGTAACTAGCTGAAATACCTTGCTCGAACATAAATTGTTTTCGTAAAAATATACGCAAGAATCTCAAGAGATTCTAAAAGGCGGCAAATCCTAGTAGTGTCGAAGATTCTTTCTACCTATGCATCCCAACAGCTACCATATCAGTAGACTTACAATCGCGGTCATAGAAAATTGCATCACCTATTATTTAAGTTTTAATCCTAAACGGTATTGTTTTTGTTTATTAGGTTTAAAGCAAACCCAAACAGTAGAGATTTTGCAACGCTTATTTTGGCAGGCCACCGTCTTTACGTTTTATTTGAAGCATGCGCAATAGTAAAGGGAAGAAATTAAATATAAAGGCTCAGCTGTAATAGATATTTGAAGCAAATCGCCCACTGTCTGGAGCTTGCGCAGTATTCAAACAAAATAAGAGAAACCTTTATTAAGGATAACGATTTCCCTTATTTAGAAACTTATAAGAGAGGTTATTTAATGTTCATTATTCTTATCGCTATTATGGTAGGGCATGTTTTTTTTTTCTACTTAAATATACTGCAGACATCAGCGAGTCGTGCGGTGAATGAAAAAAAAATCCCTTAAGCTTATAGAAGATCAATAATAACCTAACCTTACTTTTACTTTATTTTATTGCAATTCTTCCGTAGTGTAAAAGTGCAATTTCAGCGCGTCAATACTGCGCATGCTTGAGATAACGATAAGAATAAAGGCATGTGAAAAATAAGCCTTGAAAAATCTTTCTGACTATCAGTTTAGTTTTTAACCACTGAAACGGCGGTACAATTTATTATTCCTTATCACGTCGAAGTTTTTAAACAACTTTCTTCAAGAGAGAAATTTTAAATTGTAACGAAGTACGGGTTTTCTTCACGAGAAATGGCAGAGAGGGTAAAGTACCACCAATCCACTGTGGGAAAGAGTGTTAAAGAAAAGTCTTTCTCAGGGCAGCATAGAGTGGAAGAAAGGTATTGGGAGGAAAAGAAAACCAGATGAGCGATTATACTGCTTCATGAATGCGATTGTCTTTAGAAGATCACTTCAAAAATCTTAAGGAAATATAAAGGGGATCAATAAGATAGGAATTTAGCTAATATAAAACTGTAGGCAGATAGTTAAGAGAAAATGGTTTATGATGGTCAAGAAAAAACAGCCAAAAACAATTTTTTAATAAAAAAGACGTCCTTCCTTTCGTATTTTGTGTAAAATTGACCCTCCTTCTTCACGTTTTAATAGTTTCCGAATCAAAAAAAGTATAGAATTCCATTGGTCTGTTTGACTATCTGTCTGTCTTAACCTCAAACAAAATGAGTTATAAATATTTCTCGATATATTGAAAAATTGTAATAATCCAGAGACAGAGCCATGTTTGTTTTTTTTTTCTGTTACCTATTACAAACTGATGACGCCTTTCTAAATTCTATAGCTTTAAATTCGATTGCTTTCTATAACTCTATATTGATTTAGTTTTGCAAACAATAACTCATGACTCACGATAATCAAACACTTGCGAAGAGTCGTATGAATAAACCTAAAGAAAAAACGTTCAATCTTCATTTAGAAACCACATCGAGTCGATTCAGTATTTTTGAATCAGTAAACTCATATAGCGATTTTAAAGTGGCGAATGGTCAGCTAACAGCCCAGTTTAGCTGGCAATAGTGCCATTGAGAGGAATCTCCTTGTTTATGTCATCCATATTGAATGAAAACTAACTATAAACAGAACATTAGAGAGAACATTACGCAGTCATTGGGTTTTTTTAGCAAACTTTTCTTTCCACATTTTTTTTCGCATTGCCCCTACAAATTCGTTTTTATTTTTCTGTACTTAATTTTCCAATTGACCCAAATCTCAATCGCGCGTCGGCGGTTTACATTACATTGCCTATTTGCATTTATCTTATTGATGGGATCATAAGTTAAGTGGAACTTCTCGTCAGCTAAATGTAGATTT
>JAHKBH010001878.1:0-10000 GCA_019049505.1 Pachyrhynchus sulphureomaculatus
TATATCGGACAGACATCGTAGTGGATAAAACAAAGAATTACACAACACAAAAGCGATTGCCGAATAAATAAGAGGTTATGTGCCTTAGTTGACCATGTTTTTAAAAACGGGACCTCAGTTCGATTTTGCCAATGTGGAGGTTTCGGAGAGAGTAAATAATTACAAGGATCGGCTTTTTCTTGAAATGTGTCACATAAACAAACATAAGGACTGTGTTAATTATAGGGCAGATACCAGTAAATTAAGTGTAATGTATCGTAATATTTTAAACTTATAAATTTTACAAGTCAATAACTGAACCACCTTATGAATAACTAAACCACTGTATTTGATAATAGTTTTTTTCGTTTTTGGTCCGATTTCGGATTTATAGCCTGGATTAGCTCATTGTTAACTGTTATTTGTCACTGCGCATAAGTATTTTCTTGTTTCTGTTATGTGTCTAATATAGTCGATGTTTCTTTTATTTTTTATAAATGTTGTGACCATCTCTTAGTTGGTAAGTTTTTAAAATAACTATTTATTTACAAATAAATTTCCTGACACACTGTTTTTTCTAAAAATTATAGTTTCTCCCGATGAAGTTGTGAAGTACAACGAAATATAGAGAGTTTAACAGCAATCGAGTGTTAATTGTCACAGACCGCAAACCCGATAAATAAAAAAAAAAATCCTTTTTGCTATCAAAGTACGGTCGATAAATCTATATTTATTATATATATATATATATATATATATATATATATATATATATATATATATATATATATATATATATATATATAGTCTTGTGTCGATAAATTGTAGGATGGCCTTTATCAAAAAAGAATGTTGAATCAAATAAAGCAATGTTTTATTATCTTTCAACTGCTTCTACACTCATTCGAAGCAAAAGTGCAGATTTATACTAATATTTCAGTAGCCGTAGATAATATCATATATAGTCAAAAATATTTAGAACGACATTCCTTATCACCTTCTAACATATTTACATCCTTTCTTCAAAGACGGGACAACGGGGAAAAATACCAAGAGAGTTTTAAAAAGTCCAATAAATCTTTAATATGTCTCTGTATCTGACGGATTTAAAAAATCAAAATTTTTAGTGATTATTTTAAGTTTTATTTTAGAAAAATTTAACAGTGTCGCATAACATATCATTTCTTTTGAAAATCCAGTCCCCTATTTTAATGCTCTGATTTAAGGTGATTAACAATTAATAATTACATTTATTGCAAACAAATAACGAGGAAATTATTTTTTTTTAAACCTATTTTTCTAAATTTAGAACTCAGCAACACATATTTATTTTTAGCAATCCAAAGCATAAGGAAAACAAAAGCTTTTTTGTTTTACAGAATTTTTTCCTATTTAGCCAAATAAACGATGAGACAAACTAAATGTAAATTCGTGTGTTGCAAAAAACGCACTATTTTCAGATAATTTTGACAAGTTGAATACGACTCTAGTTTTCATACCGGCATTATAGTTTTTTTAGTGATGGACAGTATATCAGAAGATCGAACGAATGGAAAAATTACTGCTTCTTACTTATGTGCTCTGTTCTCGTAGAACGTTGGCTACCATCAATGCAATTTGGACCCTACTAACTGCCCTTCGAAACAGTGTGTGTGATGCCGTACCAGTCGCGCAATTTTTTAGCTGTGGTGTTCTGCGGGCCGACTGTACGTCTTCTTACCATGCGTGATGACCTGAAATTGGTATTTATTATGCCTCGTAAGATGTGTAAAGTACTGAAGTTTTCCATTTTTTATGACGTCAAGGATCTCTATATCCTTTCGAAGCTTTTCTATTACATCGGTATTAAGGACCTTGTCCATCCGCGATATTTTAAGCATTCTTCTGTAACACCACAGCTTCTAACCTATTCATTTCTCTTTTGTTGAGCATCCAAGCCACCATGCCCTACAGTAAGGTAGAACATACATAGCAGCGAAGTAATCGTATTTTCAGGGACAGAGTAAGGCTTCTAATACCCAGCACTTTACTCATGGTTCTGAAACAACCACGGGCTTGTTTTTTTTTCTCGATTTAACTTCGTTCTTGTTGTTCCCATCGCTGTTTAGTTAGCAACCCAAGTATCTATAGTTCTTTACTTGCTCTAAATAGGTGTCTACTATTTTCAAATTGGTCGAAACATCAGACTGTTTACTGATAACTATTACTTTCGTTTTTATAATGTCGATGCCTAACCCTGTTTCCAGACACGATTCAGTTACTCTATCCAATAAGTTCTGCAAATCATCCTAATTTGCAGCCAAGAGAACCGTGTCGTCTGCGTACCCCATGTTACTTATCACCTGACTATAGATAACACAGACCTCTTTTCTACCTAATAAAGCTGTTCTGAAAATGCTTTCCGAGAAAACGTTGAACAGGATCGGAAACAAGACGCATTCCTAGCTCACTCCACGCATAGCAATTTGCTGCGATCCCACTGCTACCGTTTGACTTCAATATAAGTTAGCAATCAAGTGAAGTCAATGTCAGAATTGTGTTATTTTGACTCTTTTTAGTGTTCCGTACGGAACCCTTATTAGATCACGTCGGTGTCTGTCTATCCGTCTGTCGGTCTGTCACACCCGATTTTCTCCGAAACTATTTGACGTAGAAAGTTCAAATTTAGCACTCATATAGGAATTAATAGCCTCATCAGAGTCGTGTAGTTTCGAAAGTTAAATTTTGACTTAAGGGGTTAGTTTTGGGGGGGTAAAATCAGAAGTGAATAAAAAAAATTTCACCAGGTCATCGAGTGAGGTGTCAAATGAAAGCTTGTAAAAACACGAGTTCAAAAATATATATAATGTAATACTTCTGCTATCGCTCCTGATGAAGCTAACATGGTTAGCGAAACGCGCGTCGAGTGCAAAAAGTGTTTGATGTAGTGGTGATATATACTGAGTAGTATCATTGTGCCAAAGATTCCACATTCCCAACTTAGTCGAAAAGTACTGTTCAAAAATTTTTGAAAAAATCCTGGAATATTCCCCACAGGGCGTAGATTGAACGAAAGTTATCACGAGTGCATTACCTTTAATAATTTAACTAGTATATAAAAAAAACAAAAGTTTCAAGGTCATCGGTTTTCAGTAAAGATCGGGAAAAAAACTTTGTTGAAAACTCATTTGGGATGTGTTTTGTGAAGTCATAGATTATTTGATATTTCCGTAACAAAAATTTTTATTTGAAGGGACTACATATACTTGGACTCTTCAAAAAGTATGTATATTTAAAAAAATATTTTAAAAGTTAACTGAATAATACAAAAGAATGGCGATTATATATTTTCATTGTACTTTAAATTATAAGAAAATTTTATTTTTTAAATATGTTTTAATTGTTAACATTGTTTTTTATCGCGTTAATTGGACCACTGATGAAAACTATGGTGCCTCCTTATCTGCAGAATAACTTTAAAAAAAATAATCCAGTCTCCAAAAATAAAAATTAATTTTGTAGAATAATGTAGTAGTTAAAAATTGTCGAAGGGTTTTCGCAAATAAAAAATGTACGGTGTTTCAAACTTTAATATGTAATTTTCGACTAAAAAATTTATGTTTAATTATTTATAAAAAATTGTCAATTAGAAAAATTTAAAAAAACCTCTCTACATTAGAGTAGAGTAGAAAAAGTAATTATTAAGATTTAAAAAAAAAGAAAGTTAAAAAATATTGAAAATTGACAAGAGTAATATTTCAGAGAGTGCATTGAAACAGGTAGCGGTCCCAATCCGACTATAACCTTGTAATGGATTGGGATTTTCTAAGTATATAAAATAAAAATCCCTTAAAAGCAATCAACGTACGGAACACTAATTGCGCAAGTCCGACTTGCATTTGGCCGGGTATTTTTCTAAATCATAAATACGGCAAATAATCTACCAGCTACTAATGCTAAAAACCTGGATTGGATGAAATTTTGTCATGTATAATTAAAACTATTGTATGTTAAGGAACAGTTAGCAGCTACCTATAATATAGTCAGGCGCGCGGGCAAGCATGGTTGCACGTCTAGGAGGCATATGTTGTAAAATGTTAATTCAACATTTAACAATTTTACCATTGTGGTTATATTATTGCCAGATCATTAAAAATTTGAAATGCTTGATCGATGTAAAGTTGTAACGGTGAGTATCCTTTTGTAAATACATTATAATGTCAATTAAAATGTAAATCAATATTTCTAAACTGATGGACTAAAATTGTTTTTAAGTTGACAGATCGAAAATAAAATTCATTCATTTCCTGCTGTAATATTATGTTAAATACTATTACAGTAAGGCATAATAATTATAATATAATCACTATCTTTCAAGTCAATTTTTTATTAATATATATCCTGATAAATGATATATTCTAACAAACAAAAATAATTAGCCTGGACGAAGCTATAGGAGCCTATAATATTAAATACACAATCGCTTGTTTCGTTTAAAAACTAAAAATTCATTTATTTGATAATCTATTCCATAGTTTTTCAAAATGGGTTAGGGGGGTACGCGTATCGCGGTGATTGAATAATCGTTTTAAACATGAACCAACGGTTAAAAACGGGATCAAATGTCCAAAAACTCAAACGTCCATCGAGTTCACAAACTGTAAAAACTACGTCGAGTAAAATTGCGTCTACTTCAGCTGAAAGTTCAATTTCAAACAAAAATTCTGCGAAAACGAACGAACCAGAAAAATACAAAATTCCATCAGCAAAAAAAAAGGAATATGACAAAGACTATCTGAAAATTGGATTTACTTGCAAAGAAGAATCTCAATACCCAGAGCCACAGTGTGTAATATGCTCAGAAGTTCTAGCAAATGGCGCGATGAAGCCATCATTGCTGCGAAGATATTTGGAAAAAAAAAACATTAGCAGTACGTAGACAAGCCTTTAGAGTTTTTTGTTCAAAAAAAGAGGAAGTTGGATTCTTCAAAAAAAAAAACAATGACAAATACTCTGAATATTTACGTGCGTCTGTCCTTGTGGCGTACAAAATAACAGAAACCGGCAATCATACAATATTCCTGAAGAGTTAATTTTACCAGTTGCTAGAGATATGGTCAGTTGCGTATTGGGAGATAAATCGTCGAAATTGCTGGATAAAATACTCTTTCAAATGACATAATTGCACGACGCATTCACGATATGGCAGGTGATGTTGAAAATCAACTCGTTCAACGATTGCAAAACAATTATTTCGCAATTCAAGTTGATGAATCAATAGATATTAGTGGGCTGTCGAATTTACTTGGTTTTTTTTAGAAATGTGTATAAAAATATTTCTGAAGAAGATTTTCTGTTTTGTAAGACCTTAGAGACTACGACAAAAGGAGAAGATATTTTCAACGTCATCAATGATTATTTTGAAGAATATGGCATTGATTGGACAAGATGTGTTGGTGGTTCAACTGATTGTGCCAAGGCCATGACAGGAAGAATATCTGGAGCGTATTCGCTGTGCAGGACAAAATACACGAGTTTTGGAAAACTTGCTTGAGATCAGACATGGTTGAATATTTTCCTCTTCTGCACGAATTTTTTGCGACCTACACCTTATCATTGGATACCGAAATAAAAGTTGTTCTTCATCTTGCGCAGCTCTTTGACGAACTGAAAAGGTACTTTCCAGATATTGGTAATACTGAAGACTGGATTCCAAACCCGATTTTATGGTGATAGCTAAAAGAATTAAAGCTGGTTTTAAAAAGATTTATTTAATTGATTTTTGGGTAGCAAGACAAGAAGAATATCCGGAGATTTCACGCAAAGCTGTGAAATTCCTTTTGCCCTTCGTGACAAATTACTTATGTGAGAGTGGGTTTCGCACCTGGTCATGACAAAAATGAAATACAGGAATCGACTGAACGCTGAACCTGAATTAAGATTGAGCAAAATTGCTCCTAAAATCGACTCAATTTGCGACAAGAAACAAGCCCACACATCACATTAATTAATAGCACATATCTATTGCTCTTTGTGACAGTATTTCTTTTTTAATAAAATATCTTATTTTGTTCTATCTATAGCCAGTTTTTTTTAAAGGGGTTCGCCGTGGTCTGTTGTAAATCTAATAGTGGTACGTGGAGCTATAAGTTTGAGAAACCCTGATCTATTCTAATGACGGGCAGAATTTGTTATACCTGGGCTGTCTGAACAGTTCTCTGCCTGACACACAGAAGGCATTAGAAACTGTGAAACCATAATTGTATTGGAAAGTTTCATCCTTTATATAAACACATGTAGAATTTCATTTCGATCTGTCAATCCATTCGAGTAGTAGCTGTTTAATATTGACGTATCACTGATTTTTTTTTTAAATGGAAAAAATTGAATATCGTGTAGTGATTAAATTCTTTGTTTTAGATGCTTTAACATCAACAGAAATTCTTCCAAAATTGTTAAAAGTGTATAAGGATGTATCGCCATCACTTTCTACTGTAAAATAATGGGCTGCTCATTTTAAATCTGGTCCTACCAACCTCGAACATGATCCACGAGAAGGTCGTCCAAAAACTGCTACAACACCACAAATCATACAAGTTCATGATATGATGTTAGGTGATCGAAGAGTGAAACTGCGTAAAATAGCTGAGGCTATAGACATCTCAAAATAATGAATTGGAAATATTTTATATGAAGAATTACATATGAAAAAGCTTTGTGCAAGATGGGTGCCGCATTTTCTGACAATTGACCAAAAACGCATTCGTATGCGTGTTTGGATCGTTTTATGCAAAATAAAATAGATTACAAGTGTCGTTTGAAAACTGCTGATGAAACCTGGATTATACATCAGAATGAGAAGAACAGTCGAAGCAATGGACAGGGGCCGGTGGAAGTGCACCAAAGAAGACGGTTCCATCAGCAGGAAAGGTTATGGCATTTGGGTTTACAAAGGTATTTTGTTGATCGATTATCTTCAGAAAGGTAAAACAATTAAATCTGACTCTTTTGGATTGGTTGAACGCAAAAATTCGTGAGAAAAAGACCTGCTGTAAAGAAAAAAAGAATCATTTTTTATCAAGACAATGCACGTGTTCATACAAGTGTTTTGACGATGGCAAAATTGAATGAATTAAAGTACGAATTTCTTAAACATCCAGCGTATTCACCAGATTTGGCTCCTTTGGCTGTGATCTTTTTCCAGACCTGAAAAAATTCCTGGCTGCAAAGTGTTTTACATCAAATGACGAAGCTATTGCAGCCGTGGATGGGTATTTTGCAGACTTTCGGGAATCACACTTTAATGAGGTATTGAATTATTAGAAAAAGGTTGGAATAAATGTATTGAAGTTTCAGGAGATTATATTGAAAAATTTGACGTCAAAAAAAAATGTACTTTCATTGTTAGGCCGAGAACTTTTTAGATAGCCCATGTATATCATAAAACGGAATGAATGTTACTTTCGATTCGCTAATGTGGCAAAAAATTAAATTTCAGTTTTTTGTATAGAAGAATATATTATAATGTGAAAAAGGAATACGTATCCTTACAATTTTATATCAAACTTGCTAAGTAATATAAAAGATCTTTGATAGTGTGATATTTACTGTATCTATTGTACACAGTGCTAAATTCTGTAGGTTTTCTCGTTACTAGCTTGTAAGATAAATATGAGTAAAAAAGCTTTATTTGAATTACACTTTTTAAGAAATACTATGTTCTTAAAATAATACATTTTCCTTTATTCAAATTGAACACTTTTTGTTATATTTATATAATATATATATATATATATATATATATATATATATATATATATATATATATATATATATATATATAATATATCATTCTTTACCCACCTAGGATTTTCCAGTACTTCTTTTACTACTTTAAAAAAGGAATTTTCATTTATCTGTGGGAAAGCAATGCTTTTTCCAAAACCTGAGGAGACTGCTCCTGCTGCATTAAATTTTTGATCGCCATATATTGGTATAGCAAGTACAGGTTTTCCAAAGTATATCGTTTCTGTAGTGCTTAGGAATCCTCCGTGAGTTATAAAAAAGTTTACAGTTGGGATGGGCTACAAAAATAAATGACTGAAATTATTTTACGATAATTAAAGCACAATTCTTTACTTCTATTGGATATTTCATTCAGATTTTTTAAACAGAGTGGTACTGTTTGAAAGATTGTTAAAAGAATAAATTAAATTAAATTAAGTTTAAAAAAACCACACCGGTAGTTAAAAAATCTGCCATGTGCAATTCAGACTCGCGCAATTAGTGTCCCGTACATTGATTGTTTTTTAAAATAAAAATGTCTGTTACGTAGGTATAAAATAATCAGTGCCTTCACAAAACACACCCCAATTGAGGTTTAAACACAGTTCTTTTCTGATCTTTACTGAAAACTAATGACCTTGAAATTTTGATTTTTTTATGTACCAGATCAATTATTAAAGATAACACACTCGTGTCGATATTTATTCAATCTTCACCATGTGGAGAATATTCCAGAATTTTTTCCAAATTTTTTAATCAGTACTTTTCGAGATAAGAGGGCAACAGCGATTTTTTACAATTTTTGAAAAATAATATAAGGAAAATTGTACGCAAATATTATATTATATATATTTTTAAACTCGTATTGTTACAAGGTTTCATTTGACATCCTACTCGTTGACCAGATAAATTTATTTTTTCTCACTTCCAATTTTTCACCCCCCCCCCCAAAAAAAAATAAACCCCTTAAGTTAAAAATTTAACTTTGAAAACTACACAGCTCTGATGAAACCATCGATTCTTATATGAATGCCAAATTTTAACTTTTTATGTACAAATAGTTTCGGAGAAACTCGGATGAGACTGACAGACAGACAGACACCGAAGTGTTCTTATGAGTGTTCCGTAGGGAACACTAAAAAAGATTCCAATACACATAATCGAGCAGCACTGATGTGATGCTCTATTTCATTTTTAATTGTTAGCCTAATCATTTTAGGAATAAAGTTTATGGAAGCATTTTGTTCATGTCTGCATAAATTTCTTAATCTGTCATCTCACGGACGAGATTATTTTAGTAGTTCTGCATAAATTAGGTAGTTTAAGGATACTGAGCAGAATTAAAAGCTCATTTAAGAATGTGATGCTTATTATATTCGTCCATTTAATAGCAGCTTAATTCGCAAAGGCACTAAAGGCCACAATTTTTCGGCAAATTGAAGGGTGTATTTTCCTACACGCAAGTTGACCAACTTTAAAGCTACGGAAATATAGAAGCAAGTTGACTACTTAATTTCCAAGTAAGGCTAGTTGGAGAACGTAAATTAAGATATTATAGCTCGCAGGCTCTTATAGGAATACTTAGGCTGACTATCACTTTTTTTTTAATTTTAACACCATATTATTTGGAGAATCTCATTAATAAATACACTTCTGCCTATTATATTCTGCATTTTAACAGCAGCGCAATTCGCAAAGGGGTCTCTCCACAACTTTAAAAAAACATTATTTTCGAACTTCGAGACATCCCCGAAATATCTAACTAAAAAACAGATATGACTTGAACAACTGCCTTATTTTCAGATCATATCAGAATTGTGGTATTTTGCACATTTCCTCCAAATTTCTGGTTTCGAAAGTTTGTGATTAATCGAGAAATTCATCCAACATTTTTGATGGAAGATGTTGAAACTAAATCAGGTATGTGCAAGATTCTTTATTTTAAAAAAAAAACTCTAGAGTAGAGCCTGTCACATAAGGTCATATTACATAAAAAATTAAACTTATTTATACAGTATATCACAACAAAAATAGGTTAGCTACAATGTGTAACACTGTAACCTTTAAAAAATGTTTATAAGCTAACAATTCTCAGCACAACCGAGGAGAATTCTAACATCTTACATAAGTATTAGCACTAAAGAAAAATTAATTGTTACCTAAAATAGCTTGCTGTGGAAACCATTTCGATATAAATATATTATCAGGCTTATTTTCCAATGTCTCTTCATCCCACTTCCATAATATTTTCTCTTTT
>JAHKBH010001878.1:12500-56440 GCA_019049505.1 Pachyrhynchus sulphureomaculatus
AAATGAGAAATATTCTAGAGAAGAGCAATGAATACAATTTCGAACTATACACAGCCTTTATAGACTGTGAGAAGGCTTTTGATTCTGTCGAAATGTGGGCATTCATCAACGACTTGAACACCTGTAGAATTAATTCTAGATACACTACCCTATTTAAAGATATGTATGAAACCGTAAAGATTTACATAAAACCTAGTATAGAATAAATACATATAGGAAGAGGTATAAGACAGGGAGATACAATCTCTCCTAAGCTATTTATTACAGCTCTAAAACACGTATTCTGCTAACTAGATTGGACAAAGAAGGGCCTAAAGAGAGTTGGTGTGTATCTGAGGCATTTAAGGTTCGCAGACGATATTGTAGTCATCAGTAATAATCCACATGGGTTACAAGAAATGATAAATGGGTTAAATTACCACTCAAAGACAATTGGTCTTAAGTTGAATGAAAGTAAGACAAAAATATTAACCAACACTAATAACATCATCTTGTCGGTGCGTAAATTTGGATTATTTTTTTACGCACCGACAAGTAGCCACGATGACGTTCAGGTCGAAACATTCTATGAAGAAATATCACAGGGCGTGACAGAAAACAGAACGAAATACACCCTGGTTATAGCAGATTTCAACGCAAAAATAGGAAGTACACACAGCGAACCAAAATACATTAGCCCATTTGGACTTGGTACTAGAAATGAAAGAGGTAACATGAGGGCTAACTACTTAGAAAAAGAACAACTGTACGCACTGAACAACTTCTTAAAAAAAGACCGAACAAAAAGTGGATCTGGATGAACCTAGATGGTAAAATTAAGATTGAGATAGACTACGTGCTAACATATCACAAGCACATAATCCAAGATGTCGATGTCCCTAGTTGCTTCACAACTGGCAGTGATCACAAACTAGTAAGATGCAAAATTCTTATAAATGCAAAACTAGAAAGAGCCAGGAGATTTAGTAACAAACAAAAACCATTAGATGCGACCTCACTGAAAGAACACAAAGAGGACTACAAGAGACAACTAAGGCAATAATTAACAAACGGATCCTCACAACTTTATGAGAATATAGATAAAATAATAGAAGACTGACAAAATTGATAAAAGAAACAGCAGCAAACCACATGACATTAAAGAAACAAAGAAAGGATAAATTAACGCAAAAAAGGAAACAACTACTGGAGGAACGGAGAGAATTAAAAAAATCCGGTGGAATATGATGAAATCAACAGAAGTGCAAGAAGTATGGCAAAACAGGATATTAGAGAATACCAGGAGAAATGGATAGAAGAACTGATACAACAGAATAGGGGTTTGAACATATTCAGTAAGGCTCACACAGAAGGGAGATTAACAAACTGGTAGACAAAAGTGGAAACCCTATAGAAGAAATACAACAAATACTTAAAGTGACAGAAACATTTTATGCAGATCTATACGGGTCGAAAGCCAATGAGGAAACTCTGAGAAGATCAAGAGAGGACAACCGAAGGATACTTAATATCGGCTCCGAAGATCTACCAAATAACGAAGTTGAAGAAATTGAAAAAAAGCCATTAACTAAATTAATAATGGAAAAGCAGCAGGAGTAGACGACATCCTGCCGGAAATGCTAAAAGGGGAGGACCGCCATAAATCAAAGAGTTTAAAAAACTCATCAGTAAATATTAAATCGAAGGAGTGATACCAAAAGATTGGGAAACTGCCATAGTTATACTGATCCTAGCAATTTGGAGAACTATAGGCCAGTAAGTCTTCTATCGCAAAGATATAAACTATTCATGAGAATAATCACAAACCGATTAGACAAGAAGTTTAAAATTTACCAACCCAAAGAATAAGCAGGCTTCCGAAAAAGATTTAGTATAATCGAAGATCTACACACTGTCAGACAACTTATAGAAAAGGTAACTGAATACAATATCACAGCCTGGATGGCACTTGTCGACTTCCGAAAAGCCTTTGACACAGTGGAATACTGGGCAATTGAGAAAGCGATGAAAAACGCAGGAGTCGATCAAAGGTACATTAATATACCGACAAAAATCAATGAACAATCAAAACTGAAAGTAAGATTACTTGAGGATACCAAGGAAGTAAAAATAAAGAAAGGTGTTATACAGAGTGACATCATATCACCCAAAAAATATTCACCCTGGTGCTAGAAAATATCTTCAAAAGCCTTCACTGGGAATACAGGGGACTTACCGTATCCGGAGAGAGACTCAACAACTTAAGATCTGCTGATCACATCACACTTGTTGCCGAAAATGAAATCGAATTGAAAGAAATGCTCAGGGAAGTACAAACTGAAGCAAAAAAGGTCGGTTTAGAGATGACCATCACAAAAACTAAATTCATGACGAATGAACAAACAACCATTAATGACGTAATATCCATACACGGACAATAAGTGGAAAGGGAGGATTTACATGCATAATTGGGGGCAGGAAGTTACACTCGGAAAATTGAATCAAGAACTGGAAGTCAATCGAAGGATACGCCTGGGATGGGAGGCTTTTGGTAAAATAAAGCAAGTCTTTCAGTCAAAACTGCCTTTAAAACTTAAAAGTAAATTATATAACGAATACATTCTACCAGTAGCAACATATGGTAGCGAAACTTGGGTTTTGAGGCAGAAAATAAGTAGAAAATTGCAAGTTCATCAGGAAGCAATTGAAAGGAAAATCCTGGGTATATCACTTAAGGATTGCAAATCAATCGATTGGATCAGGAAAAAAACGGAGGACCACGACATAATTGAGAGGATATCTTCCGTGAAACTACGCTGGCCATGTGGTCAGAAATACTGATAACTGAAGCGGGAAAGGTGGAAACCACGGGGGAAAAAAGAAGTACTAGCAGACCACAACAACGTTGGTATGACGAGATTAAAAGATCGGCGGGAGGTCTATATCCAAAGGATGGAGAATGGCGAGAGAAAGAAGAAGAAGAGAATAACAACATAGTTATAAATTTAGAAGGAACAGCTCTCGAGATTGTTAAAGATTATGTGTATCTGGGACAAAAAATTACTGTGGCGAGAGACAGTGTCTCGAATGAAATTTCAAGAAGAATCGAACTTGGATGGTGCGCATTCGGGAAATTAAGTTATATATTCAAAGATAAAGCCAAATAGGTTAAATGCCAAAGTTTACGATCAGTGCATCCTACCCGTAATTACATATGGCCCTTGACCCGAAGACACACGAAAGACAGCTGATCGGGATAAAACTTAAAGATAGAAAAACAAACAAGTGGATAAGTGAACAGATGAAATTAGAGGATATCATAGAGCACGTAGCAGAAAGAAAGTGGCAATGGGCTGGACATGTAGCACGCACGAGCGATGACCAACACATTAAAATTCAGGGTTTCAGTCCGTTCGTCTAACAATGAATTTGCACGACGTTCCGCCAAAATCTCATTTGGCATTTTCAAGTGCTCCCGCTGTTGCTGCTAGTCGATACTGTGATCGAAGCTAACTAAGTTAGCTTCGAGCGGTAGCAGCAGCAAGATCACAGTATCGACTAGCAGCAGTAGCGGGAGCACTTGAAAATGCCAAATGAGATTTTGGCGAAACGTCGTGCAAATTCATTGTTAGACGAACGGATTGAAACCCGGAATTTTAATGTATGTACATTCCACCATCTTCATAGATATGTATGTATGGATATTATTCGTTCGATAAATGCTTCAGTTCTAAAGCATATTCTACTCAGACTATTGTCTAGACTCACTTACATAGTAGTAAATATCAAAATGTTACTCACCTCGTACTGAATTTATATCAGAAAGGACAATCTCATTATAATTTTCTGGTTGGTTCTTTTCTGAAAAAGGGGAGACTATGGTAACTTCATGTCCGGTATTTGCAAGCCCTTTTGCTAATGCATTTCCCAAAAAGTAATGACTTCGACCTGGCGTCGGAAAAAAAGTAGTAATAATTTTAAACAAAAAATGTTACTAAAACAACTGGTTAACACTAAATAAATTACAAAGTGTTTCATGTTTGTCTTCTTAATTGGATTGTTTGTATATTACTTTAGGGATAACTGTAAAATAAAAGTTATTTATATATACACTTATATATTTACATAGTGAGCAAATAATTTTAATAATAATACTGATAGCATAAACATATTATGAATTTATAATGACGGGTTCTACTTTATCGAAAATACCAATTTGTGCCTATTATTTATCTGTCAGAGTTAGACTATTCCTGGCCATATGTTATAAACTTATGAACCAATTTTTAAGTACAAATAGGTAATGTGAAAGTTTTTCGGACTTTGATGTTTGGCGGCTTACAGAAAGCCAACTTATACCAATAGGTAACTAGATGCTAGTATACTCTGATCTTTTTTTAAAAGCCATCTGTTATCGACTCGAGTATTTAGAGCCTTATCAATATGGAATGACTAATCTATTTTACATTTTTAAGCTTTTAAGTTTAAAAGAACTAAAGCGAACGTCTAACTACGTAAATGTGAAAATGGTAATTTGTAATCAAAATTATGAAGTTTTTGGACCACTGTGTATGTTGAATTTCTACGATAACTGCAACAACTAAAACTGCATTTTCACCGTACGAGGATGATGAATATGTACTTATAATTATTTAATAGTCAGCCAGTATTATGCGCTATCATTGTGAATTAAATCGATGACTAGTGAAATATTTAAAATTCTTGTTACTTTGTGACAGTGATATTTGTTCTTGTAAGTTTGTTTATATTCTTCACAGTTTTTCTTGCTAATAATGTAATATTATACAAATTTCTTTTGAGATTTTTTATCTAAACTGATCAGCAGACGATAAATGACCATTTGCTAGCATATCAGATTTAATACTTCTTATTAAATTAACTATAGAGGGTTAATTATTATTCAATATTTAATGTAATGCCTACTAGATGGGATAAAAAAAATGTCAGATTTGTTCCGCTGACTTGGCACTCTCTTCAAACATGAGGTTAGTCGACAGAGCGAGAAAAGTAATTACGGGGGCAATAGGTATTCAGTAAGGACAATAAAAAGCCTCAGATTAAATTCTTTAAGTAATCACTCTATAAGAATATGAAGTAAGTCGTGAGGATGGTACCTATATATCTTTTTTCAATTGGATAAAATTTACCGACAACAACTAAGCAAACACGCGGTACATAGTCGAGTATTATATATCTAAAGTTACAGGCAGTAGGATCTCTAATAAAATTCCTTTCTTTAAAATATTTCTAATATTCGTACATCTCTTAAAATCACTGCAACTTTCATTGCGCTTCAAAGAGTAGAGCTAACCATCAGGTACATGCCTATGAAGTTTTATGGACCAGTAACGGGATATACTAGTACAAGATTTTTAAAAATTTGCTGGTCATTAATTTCTTGGAGATTGGATTTAACCTTCCCTTTATCAGTGAATATATATTGTTGGACCCCATTAGGGATCAGCATTCAGCACGATTCGAGGTAGCGGTGGGCTGCGGCATCAGGTGAATGTCAAAATAAAATTGCAAAACAGTCGCCAGTATAACCTACAATCTGTCTTATGTCAATTTCATCATGACTATGCAATCAAAAACTTCATACGTAACTGGATCAAAGCCTTTTTTTTTTCAATTAATGTAGAAAACAGTATTTAAAAAAAATGTTTTTCACCCAGTCAGAATGCTTGCTGTTAGCTGTAACTACAACTGACAGGAAACACGTTAGCCAGAAGGTCCTTAAGCTATCCTAAGGACAAAATACCTAAGGAACCGCAGTGTATTTTTTCATAATGCCATCACTAAGTATGAGGTCTTTTCCTACATGATATTGTAAAAAGAATACGAGACTAGAGATGCAAGCGTGTTAAGAGACAATATGCAGTGGATTTTAAGCACCTGCTCACTACACTACCTAACTTTTCTTGCTACAAACAGAGTTGCGAGTGAACTATAAAGCTAGTGATCAATGTTTGTCAACAGGAAATGCATGAAGGCTTCATTCGAGGTTCGCTGGTATCAAATACTTGAATTCAATTCTAAAAGTGATTATAGAAAAAATGAAGTACAGCCATCTTCACCCCATAGGTCTAAAGTTACTTTGATGAAAGTCAAAATAAATACCTAAGCTAATGAGAACTTGAAAGTGGTAGATTTGGCTTTTAACAAAGCAAGAAGGGTTTGAAGTATAGACCTCAAAAATATTTCCTCCAATGCAACTCGGTCAGAAGTCCCGACCATGATTGATTGACTGAATTTATCTACCAGTTGGCCTTGAAAATCTTTATTCACTCTGCGTAAATAAAAAAAAAATTCTGACAACTGAGCCAGTGTCGTCAGAACAGCGAATTTAAGATTTCTGCATTGTTTCCTTAATACATATATAACATTTAAATTAATGTCTGGGGTTTGGGTTTATCCTATGTAGGATTTTGGTAAATTACCGGTAAAATTCCACTCAAAGTTACCCAAAGCCTAAGAGATTTAACATATTATGAATAAATTTTTATTTACCTTTGTGCAAGAAATATATTTTTTCGAGATACTTTAAATTTTTTCCTTTTAAAACTCTTAATTTATGTAATATAGGAGAGGAGAGGCGGCCTCCTGTTTTAAGATGAATAAATTAAGGTGAAAATATAAATGTGTCTGTTGATTTTTTTGGGGTATTACCACCAGGGAAAATAAAGCGGCAGATGACACTAGAAAAAATACTTAACTATGCAGAAATGACAATGTTTGATAAAAATAAAATTACTTTTAAAATAAAATATTGATTGTTAAATATTAAAAAACAATTCTTATGCCTCGAGATCTAATACGAGACATTAGGCCAGTAGAAATAATGAAAACTAAAAAGCTAGTCAGTCTGTTAGCTCTAGATCTAACGTAGTGTGTGTTACTATCTCTTTCATCAACTTTATGTCAAAAAAAATAACCCTACTAACTTCAATAATGCCTTTTTGACATCTAACCCATTACACGCGAAAAATAACCAAGACAATTCCAACAATAAACCTCATCCTCATAATAAATACTTTTTAACAAAGTATAGCATAACCCTCATTACCATAATACGGACCTTTTGCTCAACCAACTCCTCATCGATATTTTTATTAACGCCCGTTAGACCTACAAACCAACGCCACACACACACCTCGACGACGATGAACATCTTCAGCTGCAAAAATACTACTTTGCATAGAGTGTCTCATAACGACCTTTTGTCGTCTAACCTAACTCCATTACACACTAACAATACCCTAGATAACCGAAAAAAAACGCAGAGTTGGTAATACTGCACTTGCACTAGCGCACATACACCGGAGTGGAGATTTTGCGGCAGAACATCATAATTTTGACGGATTTAAATTACCTAGCAATATTATAGGAGCGCGAGTTCAGAAACACCTTTGTAAAATCTAAACTATTCATCTAAATGTTACAATTTAAAGATAGTTTTTATCTTTGTTAAATGCACAGTACAAAGAACGCATTTAATATTTAAATTTAAAATAAGTGTTAGGTGTGTCTCCGATTGACTTTAGGAGTCACCCATTTCAATATATTAAATGATTTTTATCCTCTCTCTCTCTCTCTCTCTCTCTCTCTCTCTATATATATATATATATATATATATATATATATATATATATATATATATATATATAATATATGTATTTAAAATCCTTGGACTATGTCATTTTAAATAGTAACGCGCCGTCACTGGTATAGCTGAGATGATCCATAGAATCCTAAATGAAAAGAAGGGGGTTTTTAGAACTGAACTGAAGAAAGACGACACATTCACGGGACCCATCGGTGAAAAGTCAAAGACACCTTACATGTTCATTCCTGGAAATGTTTGACAAAAAACAAATGTTTTTTCGTGAAATATTGCAAAATATGCCCTAAGTAATTCATTAATATTAATACAGACAACCGAAATGAAATTTAAACCACCTATGTACTGTGTTTAACGCACTGTTTACTGGGATATTTGTAATTGTTAATATGAAACAAGTTGTTTACTTAGGTAGAAGCACAAAAATAATAAAATAGCTAACTAATAGTAAAATAGGTATCGGTAAGTAGTCTTCAAGTCACCTTCAGAGGCGGCGAATAACATTTATATTTTCCTTCCTAAATTACTCTCTTTAATTCAAGTATTTTAACACGTCTATTTTTAATATCTTTACTCCAATAATTTGGATTAACCTTTGTAGATAGATATATATGCTGTTGCAGACTTTTTGTAGAACTATTTCAGGCGAACAATATGGCCTTACATTGTTTCATGTATCTCGTAAGCGAAAATATCTCTTCGACGATTGATTTTTCCCATTTCATCCGACATCATCACAGGTCGATGAATTTAGAAAAAATATCCACAAATTATACACTCCAACCTCACTCGTGAAACACTCTATTCATTAGTGAAAACCAAAATAAAATCCATTGATTTGACTCCATCACTTTTCCAGCCGTCAGAAATGCCTTCGCTTTCTTTGGGGTCAGTTCACCAGATTTTTTCCACTGCTTGGATTGTTGTTTTGACTCTGGAGTATAGTGGTGAACCCAGGTTTCGTCCATTGTCACAAACCTGTTAAGAAAATCTTGCGGATCAGCCTCAAATATCTCCAAACAGTCGCGAGAAATTATGAGTCAAATTCGTTTTTGTTCAACTAAAGCAATCTGGGGACCCACCTAGCGGAAACCTTAGAAAATCCGAGTTTGTTGGCAATGATGTTTTGTGTTCGTTCATACGAGATGCCTATAGTGTCTGCAATCTCCCTGATAGTTAATTTACGGTCTTTCAATATGAGATCACATACTTTGCCGATGTTTTCTTCAGTCGTAGAGGCCGTGGGCTGGCCGGAGCGAGGGTCATCTTCGATTCTCTCGCATCCACGTGTAAATTCTGCAACCCATTTTTTCACAGTGATATATGACGGAGCAGAATCCCCTACTGTTGTTTTCATATCATCGTGAGGGTACTATAATAAAAATATAATTATTTTTTGGGGAGGCTGCGAACTTTTCAATCCATCCTCGTATTTATAATATAATGAAGGGGTAAGAGGAGTGTGGGAGGATATTAGAGGGGTTGTTTCAAATATACAGCGTTATATATCCTTTCCAGGTTTTTTGGAGTCGAAAAGTTCAGAAATTAAGTTATTTTATCATAATTTTTAATTTTAACTCAAGAAGAGGGTTTTTGGTTGATGTAGTTGACAAATTTTAAGCATAGTATTTATAGTATATTATATATAATATATATATATATATATATATATATATATATATATATATATATATATATATATATAAATATATATATATATATATATATTATATATATATATATATATATATATATATATATATATAAGGAACTAATGGTATGGAGTAAGGGGTTATAGGGGCTGCTTCATATATTTGTGCTATATGTGTTTTCAGGGTTCTTGGGCTGTAGAAATAAACTGGTGAGTGAAAAAAACGACTAAAATGATTTTATTGTATTTAACACCGTTCCTTAAGTTTAACACAGTCGTATTATTTTTGGTATCATTCTGATTTTCTACTCTTTCCCTCTTTCCAATAATACCAAAAATATTTGTATTTTCAAAAGTTGTGTGGATATTTATTATAAAATAATTTTGAGTAAATTATATATGGGGTGAATTGGATTAAGTAAGAGGCAAAAAGGGTAATTGCGTGTATGTCGTAATATATTTAAATTCCAGTGTTCTTGTTTTTTCAATATTTTTAATTTTAACAGTGATTGTATACAGAAGATATTGAAATCTGATTTCAAAAATAACCTAAAAAACATTGAATTGAATATACGAGGCTGGTTTGAAAAGTCCGTGCAAAGTCCGAGAGATGGCACCACCGGCGCGTATCGAGGTCATGTTTAGTTAGTAGCATCTCTTGAATGAACGCACACCAAGTTTCAGCCATATTGGTCTATTTCTTTGTGTTTGGCATTCGTGTGAATCAAGGAAGTCGAGTGATTTTCAAGAAATGGACGAAAAAGAATTTCGTGTGGTGATTAAACATTACTTTATGAAAGGCAAAACACCTCAGGAGACTAAAGACAAGCTTGATAAACATTATGGTGACTCTGCACCCTCGATTAGAACAGTTTATAAGTGGTTTCAAAATTTTCGGACTGGCCAGATGGGCACAAGTGACGCTGAACGTTCTGGACGGCCTGTGGAGGTTACGACTCCAGAAATCATTGATCAAATCCATGATATGGTGATGGATGACAGAAGAGTTAAGGTGCGTGAGATTGCTAGTGCTATGGGCATCTCGACTGAACGGGTACATAATATTTTGCATAAACATTTGGACATGAGAAAGCTATCCGCAAGATGGGTGCCGCGATTGCTCACGCTTGACCAAAAACGGAATCGTGTAAAGTGTTGCAAGGATGGTTTGCAGCTGTTCCAGAAGACTCCGGAGGACTTTAAGCATCGTTTCGTCACTGTAGATGAAACATGGAATACATTACTATACTCCTGAGACCAAACAACAATCTAAACAATGGGTTACCAAGGGGGAATCTGCACCAAAAAAGGCGAAGACCGTTCCTTCGGCCGGAAAGGTTATGGCGACTGTCTTTTGGGATTCCCGAGGGATAATCCTCATCGACTATCTGGAAAAGTGTAAAACTATTACAGGTGAATATTATTCATCGTTATTGGACCGTTTGAAAACCGAGCTGCAAGAAAAACGCCCGCGATTGGCCCACAAGAAAGTCCTTTTCCATCACGACAACGCACCAGCACACACCTCAGCAGTTGTGGTCGCAAAATTAATGGAAATAGGATTCCAACTCGTTTCACATCCCCCCTATTCTCCAGACTTGGCTCCCTCGGACTACTATTTGTTCCCAATTTGAAGAAAATGGCTGGCGGGACAAAGATTTTATTCAAACGAGGAGGTGATTGCAGACACTAATGGATATTTTGCAGACTTGGACAAATCCTATTATTCGGAAGGGATCAACAAACTAGAACATCGTTGGACGAAGTGTATAAGCCTAAAAGGAGACTATGTCGAAAAATAAAAAAGGTTTACCCCAAACACATAAGTAGTTTTAATTTTTGCACGGACTTTTCAAACCAGCCTCGTATAAGGAATTTTAGAACTACAAACGATTAAGCTGGTGGAAATGTACTTACGAAATAGTAGGTACATTATTTTATTTACTCTTTTTGCTATCGCAAAGAGCGAGGAATACAAGTATGGTGGTAGTGTATAACAAATATGTTGCTCGATGCACGCAGTAATCACCCAAGACACGTTAAACGCTAGAGTGATAAACATGTATGTATATAAAGGGCGAAGAATGCCAGAAGTGTATTGCAAACATGTTACTCGATGCATGTAGTAATGACCCGAGACATGTTAAACGCTAGAACGATGCAAATATATATATTCGTAAAAAGCGGGAATACATGTATGGTGGAAGCGTATAGCAATGCATGTAGTAATCACCCCAACATGTGTTAAATGCTAGAGCATAACAGATATATGAAGAGCAGGGAAGTATGTATGAAATACAAGATTTAAGCTTGGCCTCGGTCGTAGAATGCTGAGGACTGAATTTATTCTTTTCTTAACCACGTATCTATATCAATGTTATTTTTATATTTTATTCTAAAAAAATAGTTTTTAATTATTTATTTCGACGAAATCAAAGGTTAATATTACTTTAACAGAAGATAATTTTAAAAATTCAGAACTGTTTATTTCAAACAGTAGCACTATTGCATTAGAATTCTCTTTAGAGAAATAAAATAGTTCATTACCAACTTCAACAGATGGCAACAATGTGTCTGACCAACTTCGTTGGCGTGGGGTACATATAAAACTTAATAAATGGGCTACGGAGGGTCACCAGCTAAAAACTACAACCCAAAGATAACCGAATACAGCTTAACTCGCTTGATATCAGTAACACAGCTTATTTCAGAGTACGGTGAGAAACCGTAAATCTTGTAAATTTCGTTGCTATTAATTTATTACTAGAAAAATGTAGAAAATATAGTACAAAATGGTACAATGACAAACAGTAAAATTTCTAGATGTCGTAATAAATGAAATAAATACTACTTGAAAGAAAAGTATTAAGTAACAAAGTAATAAAATGGAGTCAATATATGGTAAATATGAAAAAGTTACAACAGCAAGAATTTATTTCCACTCGCACTGGAGTCCACGTAGTGTAGAATATTAGTTATTTAAAAATAACTTACTTGAAGTACTAGAGAAAAATTTAAAATATTAGTGATATAATAATTTCTAACTATACATAAATATACGAGATATAATTTTGTCAATATAACATCATCAAAACACGGCGTCCCTGTCCGTTCTTAAACTAGAAAAAAATGTTGGATATCCAAAGAACTTCCTGAGAAAACTTCACTACTTTTCGAGATTCCGATAGAGAGATGCTTTAAAAAAATATTTATTGAAAATACTCCAAGCATGGGGATCTCGAGTTGCAGCAAAAAAACACATAAAATATGTTAACTTAATATTAAAAGTTTAGATGCCTTTTAATAAAATCAAATGCTTAATATTAGTCCAGCCCATCCGAGCTGGAGTCCCTCAAGGCTCTGTCCTCTCCCCACATTTATTTAACATATACACAGCAGACATACCCAAAGCGGATCACATTTCTCTTTTCATGTACGCCGATGACACCGCCATCACTGCTACCACCAAGTCGACGAGAATCATCACCAGCCGCCTCCAACGCTACCTCAACATGCTAGTTCCCTGGTTCGAACACTGGAGAATCCAGCTCAACCCAGCGAAGACCCAAGCCATTATGTTTTCAAAGGCTCGCTTCCCACCGCCAGAAAGCCTCACCCTCCAAGGAACCCGACTCCGTTGGTCCCACAGCGTCAAGTACCTGGGATTCCACTACGACAAGCGGCTAGTATGGAAGGACCAGGTCACCGCTTCCGCCCGGAAAGCGCAACAAGTTGACAATCTACAATACGATAACCCGAGCTGAAATGACCTACTCCAGCCCTGCGTGGTGTCAGATGTCACGCACCCGCAGATCCAGACCATCCAGAATAAGGCTCTCCGTATTATCACCAACCATGGTTTGTTCGCAACACTCAGCTCCACGGAGATCTTCAGATGCCTACAATCCGGAAATTCATCAGCAGCACACAACTGAAATGCCTGGACAAAGCCACCCTCCACCCCAACCCCACAGTCAGGACCGCCTACCACCCGCCTCCACGCCATGCTCGCCGCCGTCTGCAAAGACCCAGCGACCCTATGTCGGATTAGCTTAAGATTTAATTAAGTTTAAGTTTATGTTCATCAAATATCTTAAGTTCAAATATCTTAAGTTTGTCAATACCTAGGCTAAGTTAGTGAGGTTCCTGTCATGGATATATCTTAAGATCTAAATTGTAATCATGCTTACTCTACTTATTGTATGTTAGTTATAGTTTTTTGTTACTAGCTAATTTGTCAATAAATGGAATGTGAAATGTGTGCTTAATTTTACCTAGCGTCAGTCAACCGAAAAGCGTACTCAAATAACAAATTGCACCAATTTTATTTGTAAAACTATAATATTAGATTGGACAATAATTATTAATCATCAAATCAAATGTTTATAGGCTGAAGTTAGTTAACAAATAAATGAAAAAAAATATTCGAACGTTGATCTTGCCACTAGACGTCATCCCATGAACTTCTGGAATCTCCTAAAGGGCATTTGGCCCTCATACACCAAGAGAGGCGCTCGGTTATTATAGGTCTCAACAACAGTCACCAAACGGACAGAAAAACACTCTGAAAACGATCCAAATAGCACAAAGAATCTTCCCTTCGTCAGCGCAATATACTCTTTAACGTAAAAATAGGTAACTATATCGCAAATCCTTCTAGAGGAAAAACTAGTTTATCTATTAAAAATGTGCAACTTTTGTAGGTAGGTTAAAAATTGTAAAATTGGATCCTGGAGATATTCTGGTTAGTTTTAATATTGAATCGATAAATACACATGTTTCAATTAACGATCAAGGGAATAAGAGCAGGTATACAACAAGGTTCTCCATTGTTCCTCGTCTTACTAAAACTGTTGACCGTAGACGTTCCAAAATTTTTCTAGCAAAATTTAAAAAAATGAATTGATTTATATCTTTTGCAGATGACTGTAATAACTGCAGCACTGAAATAATCAAGTTTGGTTGTTAGAAAACTGCAGCAAAGTATAAACGGATCATAACTCTGGACGAGATATTGGGAGATCAAATCGAACCCAGACAAAACTAAGTCAATTTATTTTAGCAGAGTTAGACGAAGATCACCTTGAACTAAGGTTGAAGTTCATAATCAGAAAATGAACTTCAAGGATTAAATGTTTAGCAGTTTACTTTGATAAACGTCTGAATTAAATCTTCTGATAAATAAAAATAGTAAACTATGCTAAAGAACTAAAGACAATCTGTACTTCTAAGGTTGTGACAGCTTCATGGTATACCATAAGCAAAACAGAACTTAAAAGGTACTAAATATTTCAAAATAGATTTCCAAAAATAATCCTGGATGTAACATGATATAAAAAAATCTACAAATAAAGAGAACTGTTTAGTATTTTGACGAAAACTGACATAGCTTAACAAATATTCTAATAAATAATACTCGTATAAATTAACTAGTAAATAGAAAAATACATGTTGCCTAAAAATTTTGTAAATAGTAACCTTTAACTTTATACAAAAAAGCTCTATTCAGCAATTTTACTCCCTTTCTCTTCGGTTTTTGACTAGTCTGACATCCAAATGTCTACAATGTGATTTTTTTATAACCTAAAAAACAGAAAAAAGCTCTTAAAAAATTTACTTACAGGTAGTAGAAGTTCCAGGAAAAGAGTGTAAAAATATAACTGATCTGCTAGTATTCGAATAACGGTGGCACTGTTTTGTAAAGTGGTCTTATTGTTTTATGTTAAAAGTTTTTTTTATTTAGACATCAATATGAAAGTAATATTTTTAGGGTAAGGAAATAACCAATAAACAACAATAATACAATTGGTTTGGTTTTAAACTATATTTATTTGTAAAAGAAGAGAGTCCACTTGGTACATTGAATGCTTAAAGAAACTTGCTTAGAACCGACTTCAACAATAAATAAAATTAGGTAATCTGATGTTAATCATTTTTCTTTTACTTATCTAGCATTTTTCGCTTACATTTTACAGCCGAGAAAAACGAAACTGTAATGGGCGAGAATCACACATTTTAAATTTATCATATTTTTTTAAAAATGTACAGACAGACCTTTCATTGCGACAATTCTCATCTTAACTGCTATTAGAATTTCACCTTGCCTTCCTCTTTTCTGAAAAGAGTTTTTATTACTAAGTTTTAAGTTGTGTGCAAGAATAGTTTAAAGAATACCTAAATTTTCAATATAAAGAATTTGAGAGGTGCATTTATAGCTTTAAGGAAAATTAGGTATTAGCTTACAAAAAAAAAATTCAAATCCTGCATGAATAATATTATCGAGGAAATTTCATAACTAAACTTCTGTTCCTTAATTAATTGCCTTAAACTGATACGAAACTGGCTAGGAAAACAAATGTAAAGATTATTCTCTTTTTTTTCTTAAATTCTTTTGCTGTAGGCTTTGTTGATATTACTCTTTTAAAAACTTTCAGATGTAAATAAGTATTTAAGACAAATACACCGAATGCTACGCCAATGATATCCAACGTACAATACTTATAAAAAGGTAAGTGGATTCCTGCAACTATAAGGTATGGTGCTTCTTTATATCGTATGACATATTCTATCCAGTAAGTTGCTAAATCTATTGGCTTCATTGGTCGGTCATGCATTATTCTGGATCTTGCTTTCGCATTTTCTGCATAATTAAAATTACAGAAACTATAGAAATATAAATACAAATGTAATGTTGGATTTGCGGAAATTCATCTTTTTATTAAATCATTTGTATCATTATTAGAAATACCCCTAGGCGGGTAATGAAGAGAATCTTACAACGCCGGATGTTGTACCCTCTTCGTTTCGCCCGCACGTTGAGGTGCAATTTTGTTGCCTCTTACGTTATCTTAATTTCTGAGAATGGATTGAGTAGATATTAATATTGAAAGAACTAAAGAAATTAGACATACACTAGCTCAGTTTTTTTTTTTTCTTTTTTGGTAGAGAAATATGGATAAGAGATAATTTTTGTCCGTCCTTTGAAAATAGTCTCTATAGTTGTTTAAAATTTTGGTTATACAGATTTTGGGCACCATTAATTTTAAAAAAGTACAAGGATCTAACTGCAGCTCAAGAAAATGAAAAAATACTGAAGAGTTATGTAGTTGTTAAGAAAGAAGTTTCAACATGGCACAACCGTTGTGTCCTGAAAGATAAAAGGGTGATTCAGTGAAACGTTCAAAATGATAAAAAAAGGTTTATTAAATGACGAAATTAAAAGTTCTAACTTCGCTATACTTAAAATTACTATTACTACTAAATAAAATTCCTTAGTCTAGTAGATGGTACGATTATCTAGAGTCTTTAAATCAGGATTCTAATTAAGGCATAGCTAAACACGATGTTAAAAGTTCGTGGGATTAACCTCACGAGTTACCCGTTTAGAATACGCACTTGTCAGCAGGAAACTAGGTCTGTGGATTGATATACTGATGACTTACGGGTTTTCTATGAGTTTTTTGGCCTATCCTGGTGAAATATTCATAACACTGATGTCTCCACCTTGGGTACTCCAGTTCCCTTTGCGCTGCTAAACATTTCTTGACCCCTAAAGGTCTGGGAATAAGCAGGATATTTCAAGGAAAATGCCTTGAACTTGAAAACTAAAACCGTTTCTGCACTACTACATCACTAATAAACAAGTACGGCAACGTGATAAAAAAAGTCTACTGGGCGGCTTACTGAAGGAAAAGCCCTCTCTGGCTACATGATCAAAAGGAGAGCTCACTGCGGCTCTATGATGGGAAAAAAAAGCCTATATTCATGCCATCCGGACCCTTAAATATTTTTCTCCCTTCCTTAAAATCACGTCTTAAAGATGGTTACTTTCCGGATACAAATCTTTAGCCAATCGGACGCATTCGATGCAAATTAAATAGGTCCAGTAGGTAACCCGCAATGCACACTGTAAAATAAACGGCTCAAAAATTCAAAACACTGTTTTAAATTACACTGCTTAAAAGTTAGCAAGTAAGTAAAGTAAAGTAAAAAAAAATATAAATTATAAGTGGAAACAGTGTCGTAACATGATCTTAAAATCTAGGAAAAAATGAATGTTACAATGTATCGTTATTCTATAACGATATAACGTAAATTTGAAGAAATATATTAATAACTAAATAAGTAACTAAGGATTTGAATGATCGATGAAGTTAGTTTTAAACTATAGGTAGATTTACTTATTTGAAATGTCCAGCCCAAATTGTTGTTTGTATTTGGTACTTCAACTAGCATTCAGTAAAAAGAAATATCGATCAATTTTATTGTTTTATTTGGCATCTGGTGAAAAATCAAAAGGCAAAATTAGCACTATCGTTAACAAAGGACGAACGCATCGCAAGCTCACGAAAAGTTGTTGCGTTATATATGGTAACGAAACCTTAAAAGACTGACTGTCAAATTTGATTTCCTAATTGATGATTCTTTACTCCAAGATAAACAACGGTCTGGTCATTCCGTTGAAGTTGATGATGACCAAACCGAAACAATAATAGATGCATCAGCACGTGAGATTGAAGAGAAGCATGATATATCACACCTGTGCATTAATAAATGTTTAAAATAACTTGGCTTCGTAAAAAACTCGATTTATCTGATCCTTATGAACTTGAAGAAATTTACTTAACACAACGTAATAGCACCTGCAATGTGCTCATAAAACATAACGAAAATGATCCATTTTTAAAATTAATTGGTGATGAATAAATGAGTTGTTTACAAAAATATCAACCAAAATAGATCAGAGAGCAAGCAAGAAGAAACAATGCAACCAACATCCAAAGACAGTAATCGTGTGTGTTATCGATTTAGTGGGCTTACAAACGAATTTTATACTTTGAAAGATATTGATTGTTATTCTATGATCATGAACTTAGTGTTTTCTCTTTTTTCAGATTAGTCGTGTATCGAAAAATTGCATGATGGTCTTGACAAAGAAAGGTGGTTGAGTCAAATAAAGCAACGCTTTATTATCTTTAAACTGCGCTGACACCTATTTGAAGCAAAAATGCAGATGCATAATATCATATCAAGTTATTCAGAACAACATTCTTTATCACCTTCTAATATATTTACATCCTTTCTTCAAAGACGAGACAACGGGAAAAACTACCAAGAGTGAGACCAAAGAGTTTTATAAAGTCCGATAAATCGGTAACATGTTTCCGTATTTGGTGAATTTGAAAAAGAAAATTTATAATAATTATTGTCAATTTTGGTTAAAAAAAAATCGTGTTTCCCGATATTTATTTGGTTTTAATATGTCGTTTTCTATTTTGATGCTTAACGTGATTAGCACATAATATTTATATTTACTGCACACAAATTAAAGAGAAATTCAATTTTTGGAAACTATTTTTCTAAATTTGGAGACAAGCAACACATATTTATTTTTAACATAGGGAAAACTTTTTTGGTTTAAAAATATTTTTCGTATTTAGCCAAATAAACGGTGAGCCAAACCAAATTAAATTTTGTATGCTCCATAATTTAGATTTCAGAGCTGCATTGTAGTTTCTTTCATGGACATTAACTTAGAAAGTCTAATAAAGCGAATAATAAGGGTTTAATGTTAGAAAAATTACGCGACAAGAACAGAAAATTATGTAGAAAATAAAAATATTATTTCCCTATACCTATTTAGAAGCGTAATAACAAATTTAATGTCAGAATTGTTTTATCTTCGCTTATTTTTCTAAATCATAAATACGCCGAGTAATCTAGCAGCTACTAATGCTAAAACCTATGGAATTTTGTCATGTATAATTAAAACGCTTGTGTGTTAAAGAACAGTTGTCAAATACCTATGAGCAGACAGGGGGAGTAAGCGTGGTTGAACCTCTGGGAGACGTAAGTTGTAATGTTCATTCGACAGGAGAAACACATGGCAATATCAAAGTTCTTTTTCTCTTAATTTAATGTTTAAAAAAATTACCAGTGCAGTTATGCTATTGCCAGATTTCAAATGCTGTACAAGGTTCATGTAAAATTGTAAGAATGTGTAGGGGCTATGTAAATACATTATAATATCAATTATATGTTATTATCTATACCAAACTTACAATATTTCTAAACTCACAGACTAAAATTGTTTTACGTTGACAAATTGAAAATAAATTTCATTTAGTTCCTGTTATAATATATATTAAATACTTTTACAGTAAGACATAATATTCATAACACAATCACTATCTTTTAATTCAATTTTTTACTAAAATATATCATGATAAATGATAATACATGCATACGTAATTAGCGTGGACGAAGCTATGGGACCCTGTAACATTAAATTCATAATCATTTGTTTCATGTAAAAATTAAAAATTCGCTTACCTGATATGCTATCCTAATGATGAACGAAATTTGTTATATATCATAAAATTGAATGAATCGGATTCTTGATCCGCTAACGTGGAAGAAATGAAATTGTAGTCTGTTAATTTAAATTTTTATTAAGTAGTTGTATAGAATAATATATTAAAAACTGAGTATTGTTATTATAATGTGAATGGGGGTTCTTATGCTTACAATTTTATATCAATCTTGCACAGTCATATTAGACTAAAAGGGCGACACGAAATTTTGACCTATCGACTATACGTCTGCCTGGTTTCTCATTCTATCGGGTAAGTCGAATAAAAGCCTTTACCGTTTATTTTGCAGCCCCCGTGCCCTGGAATGCCTAGATAAGGCTCAAAATGCTACATCCAAAAATGGACTGTCGTTTAACCTCTTGAATCAAGTACCATCATATTTGTTGACACTAAAAAATTCAAGTGCCTCAAAGGGCAGACGCCGCCGAGACCAGACCCAGCTTTAGGGCCCAAAAAACGTCGATCCAAAAATAGTTTGTCATTTAAGCATTGATAAAATAAGAGGGAACCTGTAAAAGGCTGACGCCGCCAATACCGGAGGACGAAGCTGGACCTGAAAAGATCTTCGATAATGCGATATTTATTTATCTACCGGACATAAGCCACTTAAACCCCTTGCGTCGTGCTCGCCAACCAGAATGTAACATAGGTGACTGAGTACGATTTCTAAACGTACAAGTGCTTCAATTATTCACTAAAAAATTTTCTAGGTTTTCACGTTGCCACCTCCTAAGATAAACATCAATAAAAATCTTTATTCGAGTTCTACGAAGTTATCTGAACACCATAATAATTTTAAGAAATTCTGTATATATATTCCTCTATACAATTTAAATAGTTGTTGTTATTTTTATGAAAAATATTGCGAAACATAGTTATTTCTAGGACAAAATATTAGATGAATGCAAAAGTTCATGCCCTATTTTCATGATGGCCGAAGCACGCACTTTTGACTGTGCTGATGTTTCTTTTATAATTATAATGTTCACTGACATTTATCTAAATGCGTCGTGAGTTAACATAACCTTAAAAAAGTTTATTTAAATTAATTTGTGTGCAAGGTTAATATTCAAAATGGAAAATGAAGTTACATTTCCGTCATGTTATTTTATATGAATTTAAAAAGGAAATGAGTGTTGGAACTGCAACAAGAAATATTCAAGACATTTATTTGGATCATGCTCTGCTCTTAGGACAGCTAAAAAGTGGTTTGGTCGATTTCTAAATGATGACTTCAATCTAAACGATAAACTTCGCTCTTGGTGATCTGTCGGCATTGATAATGACTTTATCCGTGACTTAGTGAATAATAATCCACGGATTATCACTCAAAAGATTGCTGAGGGACTACACGTTGACAATTCGACTGCATTTCGTCATTTGAAGCAACTTGGATACACTTCCAAACTCAATTTATGGGTTCCACACGTTCTGATAGAATGGAAAAAAAAATAAACGTGTTTACACAGCCATTTCTCTCCTCGACCGTCAACAAAACGAACCTTTTTTGGATCAAGTTATAACTGGAGATGAAAAATGGATTGTGTATAATAACATAATAAGAAAAAGAAGCTGGGAGCATGGAAGAGAAAGAGCAGACTCTATGGCAAACGAATTGCATCCAATGAAAGTGTTGTTATGTGTCTGGTGGGATTGCAGAGGAATAATTTTTTACGAGCTTCTTCCACGTAGCCAAACAATAACTGCAAAGAAGTACTGTGAGCAACTCACTCTACACATTGTTGATTTTCAAGCAAAACGTTCAAATTTGTTCAATCGCAAATGCATTACCTTTCACCATGACAACGCTAGACCATATGCCGCTCAACAGACACTGCAAAAAACTTAGAGAGAAATGGGAAATCCTCCAGCATCTGCCGTAATCCTTTGACCTTGCCCATTCAGATTTTCATCTGTTTCGTTCCCTGCAAAATAATTTGAATGACAAAAAATTGGATTCCGTGGAAGAAGTCAAACTAGACTACCCAACTTTCCTTGCAACAAAGAGAGTTGCGAGTGTACTGTAAAGCTAGTGAATGAGGTCCCTGAAAAAGTTTGTGAACAGGGAAGGCATGATGACTTTATCCGAGGTACGTTGGTATTAAAGTAGCAAATACCTGAATTCAATTCTAAAAGTGATTATAGGAAGAATAATATACAGCCATCTTCACTCAGTAAGTTTGTTTGGCGAAACTCAGAGCAAACATATCAGCTGATGAGAACTAAAAAGTAGTAGTTTTGGCTTTTAACAAAGCAAGAAGGATTTAAAATATGGACATCAAAAATATTTCCTCCAATGCCATTCTGTCAAAAGTCAGATCTCTCTCAAGCTTAAATGAATAACCGACCGTGATTGCCTAAATTGTCTACCACTTGACCTTAAATCCAAATAAAAAGAGAGATTGAAAACTAAGCCAGGGTTTCAAAACAGCGGTTTCGAGATCTTACGCAGTGTTTGTAAAAATAACATTTAAAATAATGTGTGGGGTTAGGGTGCCTATAAGGTAATAATTTTATCAAAAATATTATAAGATTTTAATAAATTACTGCTAAAATTGCACTCAAAGTTACCCAAAACCTAGAACCAAACAAAAGGATTTACATATTATGAAAGTTTTACTTACCTCCCTTCAGGAGATATATTTTTTTGAGGTACTTTCAAAATATTTTTTTTAAAAATTATGTTTGCCTTCTGTTATAAAAAATAAATTAAACGAAATATAAATGTGTCTGTTGACTTTTTGCGGTACACACCAGAAAAATACTTAGCCCTGCAGGAATGACAATGTTTGGTCAGAATAAAATTAGTTTCAAAATAAAACATTTAAATATTAAACACAATTATATATAATATATATATATATATATATATTATATATATATATATATATATATATATATATATATATATATATATATATATATATATATATATATATATATATATACTATATATATATATATATAATATATATATATATATATATATATATATATATATATATAAATATATATATATATATATATATATTTATTTTTGAAAGCCCTATATATTATTTTATTTTTGAATCCTACTAAAAATTCTAGATATTATTTGTCTCAGATAGCGTATTTGCCTTATTTTGGATACTCAACAATTCTTTAGTCGCAAACTAAAACTTTTAGAGAAATTATGCAAGAGATCAGAAAAATATTTGTTTTTATTCGTGGAATCATCGTGAATTTTTTGAGAATTTTTGAAGCATATTTTAATAATTCGTTATTTTAACTTATATGCGCCTGCTTCAAAAAATTCATGGTGATTTTACGAATAAAAAACAAGTATTTTTTTGTCTCTTACATAATCTCTATAAAAGTTGTAGTTTTTGAGTAAAGAATTGTTGGATATCCAAAATATGGCAAATACGCTGTGATAAATATGTCCGAAAATTGCGGCTATAAAAAAAAACTTTTCCTACGAAAGTTGTAGGTTTTTTGGGGTAGAATAGGAATATTAGAGAAAACTTTTGGTTATATTAGGAAATTACATTTTTACTTTAGTTTTTCTGAAATTTTTTTAAATCCATTTTCAGATTTGTGTCGGTTCTGAGCCCAAATCAGCACAATTTCTTAATATGCCACTCAAAATTCAAAACTACATATCATAAGCTTTAATCTGGACCATATTGTGTCCTTATAAATTTCGTCAATTTATGGACTAATCGGGGGGTCCAGTTGACGAAGAATGACCCATATACATAATACCTAATAAGAGGATGACGCCTCTATTTTTGAGTGATATCGCTAAAAGTCAAGAAGATGAAACAGGTGAGGGTCCATATATTTTGCATGGTTTTAATAGTTATATCGTAACTTTTCCTGTTTTTTTTTGTTAAGATAATGAGCAAATATTTTACATAAGTGTTTATAATAATTATATGCCCTTTCCAAGGTTTTTGGAGACGAAGAAATCAGAAATTAGGTTTTTTAATCATTATTTTTTAATTATAACTCAAGAAGAGGGTAAAAGTGATGGGAGTGATTAAATATTATACAAATTCAATAGTATTTTAGGAATTTTTCCAAGTTTTTTGATTGATGTAATTGACAAACTTCAAGCATATTATTGATAATAAAATATATAAGTAGTAATTTTGTGAAGTAGGGGGTTATAGGGGTTGCTTCATATATTTCGTTCTATATATTTTTTAGAGTTTTTGGACTGTAGGAATATGAAAATTAAGTTATTTTTCATTATTTTAATTTTAATATTGGAAATATGTGAAAATGTTGGAAGAATCTTTTACCAATAGTATTATGAGGGTTTTTTCCAGGTTTCTTGAATGTCATAATGGCAAATTTTAAGCATAATTATTTACGATAAAACATATAAGGCGCCAAATTATTGGCTACTATGTCTATCCAAGAGACTCGACATATTCTTCTCTATGTCTTCTCAAAGCTTTTTTATTGAATGTTCAAATCTCCGCCCCATTAAACAACACTGAAAATACATAGCATTGCAACAGCGTTGTTCTTGTTTTAACCTGTATTTATGACGAACATAATATTTGTCTCATGTTGAGCGTGCTGTTTCTGTACGACATCGACATTTGATTTCTTGGAGGCAGTCACTTCGATTGTTTAACATCGATCCCAGGTAGCGAAATTGGGATATGTTTTCTATAGTTTGGTTGTTAAGTTGTAAAGACCATTGAAGGATGAGTTGGTTTGTAGTTATTAACGTTGACTTGGTTTCTTTTCAGCATTTCTTGAAGTTGCTATTCTGACGTCTAACAATACTGTGTCGTCTGCGTATCGAATCGATGCAACTATCTCCCCGTTTATTACTGTGCCCATATCAGATTGTTCAAAAACTGTTTTTAAATATATGCTCCGAATACACATTAAATAACAACGGGAAAAGAACGCAGCCTTGTCTCCCCACTCAAAGTATCTCAGTTTCTTAAGAATATCTGCTGAATAAATTTGTACCTGTATAAGTATTCCAAAAAGTTTTTAATGTCTCACCCTATCTAAAGCCATCTTGTAAGCGATAGAGAGAAGAAATAAATTACTCTTTCTAGTAGCACTCGCATAAAAAGTAACGGTTCATTAGTATCTAGTACGATTACCAAGATACATCAACAGAATAAATGACAAAATAAGCTGGATGTTGATCTCGCCACCAGAAATCACAACTAAAATTCTGAAATTTCGTAAAGAATATGTGGTCCTCATACGCCGAGAGAGGCGTTCGGTTAACACAGGCTTCAATCACAATCGGCAAAACGGCCAGAAAGACACTCTGAAAACTTGAACCGAATCATACTTCCAAACAGTACAAAGATTATTTCCTAGTATTTTATGTGGACTCCAAAAATGTATAAACTCAATATCAATACGTCCAATCGACAGTGCAATATACTCTTCAATGTACGGAATAGGTAATTATATCGCAAAATCCTTCCAGAGGGAGAACTAATTTTATTATTAAAAATTCACAACTTCCATACCTAGGTTAACGTTGAATCACTAAATATAAATGTTCCAATAAGTGCAGACGTACAGGAAGGTTTCGCATTGTATCTCGTCTTATTTAACCTATTTCCTGCAGACTTTCCAAAATTTTTCCAGTAAAATTTAGAACAAAATAATTTATATCGTTTTACGGATTACTACAATAACTGCAGCTGTCAAACATCTAGATTGGTTGTTAGGAAACTGCAGCAAAGTATAAACGGACCATAACTTTGGACAAGGAATTGGAAGATCGGATCGAAACCAGACAAAACCTAAGGCGATTTATTTCAGCAAAGTTGCACGCCGACTACCTTTAACTAAGGTTAAAGTTTATAATCAGAAAATAAACTAGCCTTTAAGGATTTAATATTTAGGACTTTACTTTGATAAACGTCTGAATTAAAGCATAACACAAATAAAAGTATTAATAAAACTTTCAGATAATTAAATCCTTTGATAATTAATAATAGTAAACAATACTTAAGAACTAAAGTCAATCTGTATAAAACCTTTCTAAGGTTGGGGCAGCGTCATGACGTACTATAAACTAAACAGAACTTAATAGCTACTAAATATTTCAAAATAGATTTCCGAAAGTAATCTCAGATGTAACAAGATATACTGTGAATATATGAAGATCTATAGATAAAGATTTTTGAGTATTTGGACTCACAAATACACTATACTCTATTTATTTGAAAGTGGTATGTGTTGTGAAATCATCTAGAATTATGCAAATTATCATCAAGTGGTAGTAAGGCCCCCACAGTTGTATCTACATTTTTACCTGTAATGCAGCAGTTCATCAACTTTATTGGAATATCATCTGGCATCGGTCTAATATTCGCAATCTCTTATGTTTCAATACAATAGGAACACGACCCTTTTTTTGCTGTTTGGGGCTAAATAGTCTGAAATAGTTCTGGTCAGTGGTGGTGCCCCTGGACGTATAGGTATTATTTGCGAATAGTATGAATGAAACAGTTTTATAACGTTTAAATATTGTCCTATACATCTGAATTTATGTTACATGTATAATTAAAGGTTCAACACTGACAACCACTGCTATGTACACAGTCCACATTTTATCTTTCATTCAATACATGCTCGCATTTTCACCAATTTTCTGTGGAAACATTAGATATGGAATTGTAAAAAAGGTTTTGTACATCTTCTAATTTATAGGTCGTATTGTTCCTGAGTACTTCACCTTTAATCTGTGCCCATGTAAATTCTATCGGATTGAGCTCACAATTATCGGTGGCAGACGATATACAGTAATATTATGTTTTTTGCAATTTCGTCCGTAACGAAACTTATGTAACTGCCTTTATTTCTGAGAACGTCAAGCTTTACAAGTTCTAACAATTCTCTCTTAACGCCTTAACGTCTTTTGGAAATGAAATGTTTTTCTCGGTCATCCAAGATTGGATGTCCTTTTTCAGGCAACCCAGGTTGGAACTGGTTCTAATTTTTTAGAACGATTCCTTGCATTATCCATTATAATAACAGAACCGCCTGGTATTAAGTCTATATAATCTGCGAAAACCAATCTTTAAATACATGGGAATTCATAACTTCGTGATAATCTCCTGTTTTCTTAGAAACGAATGATAAAAGACCTCCGTCTACAAAACCACTTTCGCTTCCAATATGCGTAATAATTAACCTACGCCCCTTACCAGATGGCGGCTTAAGACCAGTAGAGATACCTTCATTGAATGCTTGGCGAGCATTTTTGATATTTTCAAAATTTCTTGGCTGTGTACCTTTCATTTATCCACGTCTCATCTAAGTAATAAAGCTTTTTCGTTCAGAGCGAGCTTTTCTAACATTCCTTAAATAGCCTCTTCTCCAGTGCACAATTTCTCCACTTTCTGTCAATAAAGATTTTCTTCCATACTTTTTTCCAATAAAAATTCATATCTTTCAAAATTCTCCATAGTTTTATTCTACTCATTTTCAGTATTTCTGGGTGGCTTGTCGTAGCCTGCAGAATTATATCCAAAGTTGGAATTCCTTTTTCCATAAACAAGGCATGAACTATACGCCTTACTGCTTATTTTGGGTTATCTGTCAGCTGAAGTTTTTTTCTGCCTGGTTTCTTTTTTAGAGAGTCTATAACCCTTTCCTTTTCTTCTCTTAAAATTCTGTAAACTGTTGCTTTACCTACTCATTAAGGTCATTAAGGAACATTTTGTCGCACAATCGTCCACACTTAAATCACAATTTTAATAGTTTTTAATGTAGTCAAATACATTTTTAACTATTTTTTTATGGGTTAGCTGCCCGAACTTTTGACGTTTCGCTGGAGAAGACATTTTGTTAACACACTAACTGACTTGTCACTAACTGGCTTGATACTTGGGCATGCAGCTCTAGATATGTATTTATAGTTAGGGCAACAGGAAGGTATGTAAATAAAATAATTTGATCGGTAATAAAACTCCGTTAAAAAGAGCATTGTTACCTAAAAAATACCTGGGAATAGATAGCACACCTCTGTTATAGGTCCGCCGGTCAGTCCACTGGTATTTTTTATAACTATCATTTTTAAATAAATAGAGTAATAGGAAATAGCAAATATATAGTAAAAATTTCTTAAATAGTAACTTCCATTTTATACACACAAGCTCTATTCAGCATTTTCACTCTCTTTGACTAATATTTGACTTCCAAATTTCTACAATGTGAATTTTTACGACCAACAAACAGAAAGAAGTTCAGAGTCCAAAACTCGACTTACAAGAAGATCCTCGACTTACAAGAAGACTGTTATGCTAATATTTCGAATAACAGTCACACAGTTTTGTGAAATGATCTCATTGCTTTCATGTTAATAGTTTTTTTTATTCACTATGACGTTAATATAAAAGTAATATAAGGAAAAAAAACAATAAACAACAATAATACAATTGGTTTAGTTTTGGGCTATATTTATATATAAAAAAAGATAGTTCACTTGGTACATTGCATGCTTAAAAAAACTTGCTTGGAACCGTCTACAGCAACAAATTTAGGTAATCTGATGTTAATCGTATTCTTTTACTTATCTAGCATTTTTCGCTCACGTTTCGTGCTGCGGAGAAAGACGAAATTGTAATGGGCGAGAATTCTTGCCTCATACATTTTAAATTTATCTTATTTTTTTACAAATGCACTTTCAATTGCAACAATTCTCATCTTACGTGCCATTAGAATTTCAACCTCGCCTTGCACTTTGTGACGGCAGTTTTCATTACGAAATTTTTAGTTCCATGCAAGAATACCTAAATTTCCAATAGAAACAATGTGAGAGGTGCATTTACAGTTTTTAAGTATTAGCTTACAAAAACAATAATTCAAATCCTCTACGACCAATATTCCATAACTAAACTTCTGTTCTTTAATTTAATTGCCTTAAATTGATATGAAGCCGGATTCAAAAAACAAATCTTAAAATTATTCTCTTTTTCTCTTCGATTCTTTTGCTTTGGACTTTGATGATATCACTCTTTTAAAAACTTTTAAAAGTAAATAAGTATTTAAGATAAATACACCAAATGCTATGCCAATGATGTCAAACATATAATACTTATAAAAAGGTAGATGGATCCCTGCAACTCTAAGGTGTGGTGCTCCTTTATGTCGTACGACATATTCTATCCAGTAGGTTGCTAAGTCTATTGGCTTGATCGGTCGGTCATGCATTATTTTGGACCTTGTTTTCGCATTTTCTGCATACCTAAAATTACAGAAATTATAGAAATATAAATACAAATGTAATGTTGGATTTGAGGGAATTCATCCTTTTATTTAATCATTTGTATTATTATTAGAAAAACCCGCAGGCGGGTAATGAAAAGAATGTTAAAAAGCCGGAAACCGTTGTTCTACACGGTTATAATGTAAATTTAAAGAAATTTGTTAATTTATAACTAACTAAATAATTGAGGATTTCACTAACTGATGACGTTTGTTTCATATATTGGTATATTTATTGATTGTCCAGTCCACATTATTGTTTGATAATTGTTACCTCAATTGGCATTCAGTAAAAAAAAATGTCGATCAATTTTATAGTTTTTGTTTGGCATCTGTTGAAAAATCAAAATGCAAAATTAATACTTTGGTCATATTTAATCTTTTACTTCAACAAAGGCCGATCGCATTGCAAGCTTATGAAAACTTGTACGTTATATATGGTAACAAGGTCTTAAAAGACTGACAAATTTGATTAGCTAACTGGTGATTTTTTACTCAATGATGAACAAGAGTCTGACCGTTCGGTTGAAGCTGATGACCAAATCCAAAGGAAGAACAGAAGCATGATATATCACACCTATGCACTGATAAACGTTTTAAAACAATTGGCTCTGTCAAAAACTTGATTTATATGTTCTTCATGAACTTGAAGAAATTTATTTAATGCAATGTAATAGGATCTGCTATTTGCTCATTAAACATAACGAAAATGATTCTTTTTTGACATGAGTAATAACTGGTGATGGAAAAAATGAGTTGTTGACAACCAATAAATATATCAAACAAAAAAGATCAGGAAGCGAGCAAGATGAAACAGCGCATACAACAGCTAAAGGTGATAATCGTCAAAAGAAAATGTCAGTTTGGTGGTATAAGAAAGGAACTATAAATTTTGAAATTTTACGTGGCAATTAAGCGAGCAATTCTGATGTATATATTCAGCAACTAACCAAATTGAACAAACACAGTGCCAGAAAAGCGGCCAAAAATTGTTAGAGCTTGGTTGGGATATGTGATATCACACTACACACATCTACTATATAATACTGACCTTGCATCATCAGATTAATATTTATTTCGTTTCTAGTACAACGTCTTAAGTGATAAAAACTTCAAAAAACTTCAAAAATGATGATGTCAAATCGCACTTGGTTCAGCTATTTTTTTTTTAAGATAAAAATCAGAAGTTTTATGATCGTAGGCTAACAGTTATTTTGTTCCATATATAAAAATATATATATATTAGTCCGTCCCTTATTTTCAGACTTCTTTTTTTTAATGCATAGGGCTTAATTTTGTAAGTTTTATTCTAAAATCGTCCCATAAATTTCAACTCATTTGGAGCACTAAAACCCGTGACGACTTGCATCGAACAAGTTCATACAAGTAACGCGAGAGAAGCGACAGGCACTCGATTTATTTGTCATTTTAATACGTTTTGTCCGACTATTCAAAAGCATTGTTTTATTTTTCCAAGAAGACAGTGGAATTGTAAGTGCTGAAAAAAGTAGTTTTTCTTCGTACAAAATTACAGTCAAATCGACAAGTTCCTGCAGTTTTGTTTTTTAACATTCGTGAAGTCAAGTTAACTATGCGTGAAAGCGCAAATCTTGTTATTCGCGAGTGTATCATATTCTGGAAAAATCAAGAATACCTACAAAATCAGTACCTAACTGTGTAAAGAAACTTGTGGATCTTTATCATGTTTAGCGAGAGCTACAAAAAAAAGCAAGAAAACCAAAAATGTTTTTAAGCGTCGCGCAGAAATTTTCCAAATAGATTTGGATAACTTATTTAGAATCGTTTTTTTTTTTTTTTTTTTTTATTGGTCTAGCACACGTGCTGCAGGGAAGTCCCTAAAGCGCTCCAGGAGCGGCACGAGTGCGGAAAAAGCGATTCACGTTGTTCTTGAATCGCTGTAAATTGTACTCGGTGGGAAAACACAGCGCTGGGCAAATTATTCCAAAGGGATGACGTTCTCCATATAAAAGATTGCTTGAAAAGCGTTGTACGCGGAGTAACAAGCTGAACCTCATACGGATGCGAAGCACCAGCGCGACGTATATTTCTAACATGCACCGCTTTGGGAGGAATTAAGCGGGCTACATCCTTCGAACACCTTCCATGAAAATACTTGTAGAACAGACTCAAGTCGCCAACCGTTCTTCGATGTTCCAGCGAATCAAGGCCGCCGGTCAATTCCGGGTCCCCAATCAGACGGACCGCTCTTCTCTGAACAGAATCCAACAAATGCAGTGTATGTTTGGGAGCGGAGCCCCAAATGTGGGAGCAGTATTCCATAGTTGGTCGAATTTGGGCTTTGTAAAGAATTAACAGTTGTTGTGGGGTGCAAAGCTTTCTGGTTCTAAATAATATTCCCAACTTTTGAGAAGCTCTCCTTGCTATGCCTGCAACATGTTCATGCCAAGACATATTTGCTCCCAAACCAACGCCCAACAAATTGAGCGACGATGCCAGGGGAATGGAGTGCCCCGACATAACTATGTCGGGTTCAGCAACGTTAACCTTTTTAGAAAAAACTGCCGCTTGGGTTTTTGTAGCGTTAAATTCCACTTGGTTACTGTCACCCCAAGATAGAATTTCTTCCAAGTCTTTGTTAAGTTGAACGACCTCCTGCTGTCTGCGGATATTCGCCTGAGCAGCCGATGTCCGAGCGTTCAAGGTGAATGAAGAGACAAGCGTACTGTCATCTGCAAAGCTATAGATTGGATTCCCGGTCTTTTCCAGCAGATCGTTAATGTAAATGAGAAAGAGAGTAGTAGACAGTATGGAGCCCTGGGGCACACCAGCGTTGATAGTGAGGGTGTTAGAAAGAAATCCGTCGACCGCCACTCGTAAAGAACGCTCTCTGAGGAAACATGAGAGCCACAAACAGAACCTTTCAGACATACCATAAGAGCGCAACTTAGCCAACAGTCCATCGTGCCAAACACGGTCGAATGCCTTGGATATGTCAAGAGCAACCGCTCGAGATTCTCCAAAGTGTTCAATTGCGTTGTTCCAAACATGTGTTACATAAGTCAGAAGATCTCATGTTGATCTATGTTTACGAAAACCATATTGGTGATCGCTAATAATATTGAATCGTTCAAGATATTTTAGAAGATGCTCATTGATAACCTTTTCCATGACTTTCGATATTATTGAAAGCAGTGCAACTGGTCGGTAGTTATTTGGCAAGGTCTTTTTACCTTTTTTAGGTATCGGCTGAACCGTGGCACATTTCCAGCAGGACGGAAATATTCCCTTTCTGTAGGATAGGTTAAAAAGTCTACAGAAAACTGGTGTTAGTTCCCTTGCACAGTTTTTGAGAACTATGGCAGGTATTTCGTCAGCGCCAGAAGCCTTCTTGGTCTAGTCTACGCTTTATTCGCTTCTGAAAACAACATCGGGCATGACTGCTGATGTGATTTTTCCTTGGAAATCGACAGTAGAATGTGAAGCAAAGAGTTCAGCCAACAAGTTCGCTCTCTCAACAAATGAAAAGTGGTGGTATATGATTTGGTAAAATTTTAACTAACTGCCTTAGCGACTGCCCAAAGCGACCTGGAATTGTTGGGACCAGGGAGAATCCGACGTTGAATAGTAGGTGTAGATTAAAAAATTAGTTTTTGGAACAGAGAGAACCAGGGAGATCCGGTTGCCAGAGCAGATAAAAAATTAGCCGAAAAGGAAGAGAGGCCAAAGCAGAAAAAAGAGTAAAAAATATTTCATCGAAGGCCACATCGACTTCTTTAATACTGGACCACTCGCCCGAAGAATTACAAGATCTTCTCAGCTCTGATGAAAGTCCGGATAAGCTTTTACCTAAGTTTTCTAATACTATGTCCTCTGAAACGTCTTTAAAAACAGGAAGAAAGGATTTCATCACGCCTAAACTGGTTGCAGTTTTTGATAGATGCCAGTTGAGCATTAGGGACTGCGTTTACATCCTTCAGGCTACATAGGTCTAGGACTTAATATTGACGAATTTCCGATAAACAAATCTTCAATTCATTGTATTCGGACACAAATAAGGAAAGACGGAGCAGAATCCATAAAATCTGATTTTCAGAATTATGTACCCGAAATAGTCACCGTTCATTGGGATGGCAAATTCTTACCCGGTATAAACGTCAGAAGTTCTAAACCAGAGCGACTGCCAATACTCATTTCCGTTGGAGATAGGAATCAACTTCTTGCTCTGCCCAAACTAGAAAGTTCTACGGGTAATGCCCAAGCCACAGCCGTTTAAAACGAATTTTATGACTGGAATAATTTCACGTCGATAAAGAATAAAAATCTATTTTCCCCCTTAAAGACCGAAAGCGATTTTCCACAAGAAAATATTTCTTCGTGGGAAGAAAACACTACTTTTTGTGTAACCTAAAAGGAAATGTCTTTCTTTAAAGGCTGTGAATGATGCAGCTGAAAGAGCTGTCAAACTAATGCAAGATTTTCACGGATTGATCACAGCAGATGAAGAACAGATTCAGTTTCTTTTACGATGCGTGCAAGAACACAGAAAACTGTATTCAGTCTGTAAAAAAGAATCCCTGAAAAGAAAACATCCAAAGTAATTTGGGACTATATTATTCACAGTTGTCTGGATTACTTTATTTTCCTAATTACTCCATGTTAGAGTATTAAAATCATATAATCAGGTACAATAATAATTTACATGTTTTTAAAAACTTTGAAGTGTAGTCGGTACGAGTTAGCATTGACGTAGGTGGACAAAATTTCACATGTAAGTAAGTTGTATTTTGAAAACAATTAAAGGATATGCATTTTAAAGTGGGAAATTTTTTTTCTCATACAAGGGACGAACTAAATACTAATATACTAATATAATATATATATATATATATATATATATATATATATATATATATATATATATATATATATATATATATATATATACTGTTTTCTAATTTGGCAGGTTAGTCTTGTGTCGATAAATTGTATGATGGCCTTGACGAAGGTTAAACTGCTCCTACACCCATCTGAAGCAAAAGTGTAGATTTATGCTGATATTTCAGTGTCCGTAGGTAATATCATATATAGTCAAAAATATTTAGAACGACATTCTTTATCACCTTCTAACATATTCACATCCTTCTTTCGGGACAACGGGAAAAATACGAAGAGGTTTTTAAAAATCCCAATAAATCTTTAATATGTCTCTATATTTGGTGAATTTGAAAAAGAAAAATTTATGATGATTATTGTAAACTTTGTTTGAAAAAAATTTAACAGTGCCGCCGGTCCCCTATTTTGATGCTTTGATTTAACGTGATTTTCAATTAATAATTACATTTATTGTAAACAAATGAACGGAAAAATTAAATATTCTCTATTTAGCCAAATAATCGGTGAGACACACTAAACGAAATTTCATATGTTGCAAAAAACGCACTCTTTTCTATTATAATTCAGATTATTTTGACAATTTAAATACGACTCTAGTTTTCCTACCGGGATTATAGTTTGTTTAGTGATGGATAGTATATCAGAAAATCAAACGAAACAAAAAATTACTTATTCTTTTTCAGATGCACTGTCCCCGTAGAACGTTAGCTACCATCAATGCAATTTGGACCACACTAACTGCCCTACCAAAATGTGCATTGATGCCGTACCAGTCACGCAAGTTTTTTAGCTATGATGTTCCTCGGGTCGACTGTACGCCTTCCTACTATCTTGTCTTTCGTGATGTTCTACAGTATCAAGGATCTCTATATCTTTGTGAAGCTATGTGTGAAGTGTTACGGACCTTGTCAAACCGCGATATTTTAAGTATTCCCCTCTAACACCACAGCTTCTAAGCTTTTTATTTTTCTTTTTTTGGGCGTCCAGGCGTCCATGCCCTACAGTAAGGTAGAAAATACATAGCAGCAAACTAATTGTATTTTCAAGGACAGAGTAAGGTCTCTACCACCCAGTAAGTTACCTGTCTTTCTGAAGCAATCACGGACTTGTTTTATTCTCGATCTAGCTTTGTTCTTGTTGTTCCCATCGCTGTTTAGTTGGCACCCCAAGTATCCAAAATTCTGTATTTGCTCTAAACAGGTGTCTACTATTTTGAAGTTTGTCGAAACATGAGACTGTTTACTGATAACCATTACTTTCGTTTTCATAATGTTGATACCTAACCCTGTTTCCAGACACAATTTATTTACTCTATCCAATAAGTTTTTGCAAATCATCTGAGTTTGTAGCCGAGAGAACCGTGTCGTCTGCTTGTGTTATCTGTTATTTATCCCCTTACTGTTAATAATGCGGACCTCTTTTTTGCCTAATAAAGCTGTTCTGAAAATGCTTTCTGAAAAATTGTTGAATGAGATGGGAAACAAGATGCATGCCTATCTCACTCCATGGTTTATAGCAATTTGCTGCCACTTCTCGTCTTCGAATCTCACTGTTGCCGTTTGATTCCAATATAAGTTAGCAATGAAGTGAATGGCTTTATTATATTATTATCTAAATGATTTGTGTTGTGATTAAAATTGAGGGTATAATGTTAAAAAATTGCGTTACAAGAAAATAAAATTTTGTGAAAAATATAAATATTATTTCTTTATACCTATTTAGAATCCTAATATCAAGTTTAATATTAGAATTATTTTATTTGGACTCCTTTTTCTACATCATAAATACGACGGTAAAAAAAAAAAGAAAGCTGTCTAGAGTACAGGTCAATCAGGAGAGATGAAGCGTACCAAAGATATAAAAGAATATGAACAGAAACCCACGAATTAGTAAGAAGACACACAAAAAAATTAGAATCAGACTATAGTCAACAAAAACAAATATGGAGATTCATAAGACAGCAAAGAATTGAGATAAAAGATCTAATAGAGTATACACACGTGAAAAAAAGGGACGTATGTAGCATATCTTACACAATTATATAAAAGAGAACAGAGTATCACACTACCACAAACACCAGATATAATTATAAACAAAGAAGCATATATAATGGAAGAAGACGTAATAGAAGCACTGGAAAAATTAAAAAACTGTAAATTTCCAGACCAAGACCAAATAGCGAATAAGCTACTAAAATATGGGGGACACTCTCTGGTTAAGGAACTCCAAACACTTATATAGAGAATTGTAAGATCGAATAGAATCCCAGACGAATGAAGAACAGCAATAGTTATACTGACGCACAAGAAGGGAGAAAAAAAAGGATCCAAATAACTATAGAAACATAAATCTGCTAAATTGTACACTGAAATTAAAAGCAATAGTTATTACAACAAAAATAAACGCGAGAATACAACTGAACGAAGAACAGCAAGGATTTAGAAGTGGGCGCTCATTCACCGATGCCGTATTCATTGTGAGACAAATAAAAGAAAAATCCATAGAATAAAATATTCCAGCATACTTGTGCCTAATAGACTTAAAAAAAGATTTCGACAATGTATAAATAGAAAACCTTATTCATCTATTACATAACAGAAACATCCCATTAGATATAATCAAAACTATCGAAAATATATACAAAGACAATAAAGTAGTAGCAAGTTTCGCAGAAGGAATGACAGAACCAATCAATCTGGAATCAGGCAAGGATACTCTTTAAGTCCTCTTCTGTTTAATTTGTCATAGATGAAATCATAAAGAATATCAAAAGAAAGAAGGGATATAGAATGGGTAACAGAGAACTTAGAATTATATATTAGGCAGATGACGCGATAATAATGGCTGAGACTGAGAACGATCTCCAAAGGCTGCTAGATGAATTCTATACAGCAGAAAAACAATATAATATCTCAACTAAAAAATCAAGACAATACTAATAGCAAAAGGTGCAAGGTGGTGGTGGAAGATAAACCAATAGAACAGGTGGTTACCTGCGCATCAAAATATCTAGTATCGGAAAAATCGAGGAAGAAGTAAAATAACAACTCAACAAGGCTAATAAGATAGCGGGATGCCTCAATGATACCATATGTAGAAATAAATTCCTCTCCGTTAAAACCAAAACAAGGATATACAAGAGTTTGATACGACCAGTAATGACGTACTCATCTGAAACAAGACCCGATACAAGTATAACACAGAGGATGCTGGAATCAACTGAAATGAGAATACCTAGGAGAGAAGGAGAGTACAAACAAGACACTGAGAGATAGAGAAAGATGTGAAGACAATAATGTAGTATAAAAAATATCAACCACTTGATAATAAGAAGAAAAATAGAATGGAATCAACACATAGGAAGAATGGCAAATAACAGACAAGTTGCCGAATGGAAAAAGATCAATAGGATGTTCACGAAAGAGATGGAGCAACGATATATAAATCTGAAAACCAAGAAAACAGGTAATAGTGCCTAGCTCTACATCGGAAGAAAAAGAAGATAAATACGGCAAATAATCTACCAACTATTATGTTAAAATCTATGCGATTTGTCATATATAATTAAAACGCTCATGTGTTAAGGAACAGTTATCAGCTACCTATAAGACAGTCAGGCGGGCAAGCATGGTTGCACGTCTAGGAGGCATATGTTGTAATGTTCATTCCATAGGCGTAATACACCTGACGCCATTAAAGTTCTTTTTTTTTTCTTAACTCAACATTTAAAAGTAAAAAAAAAAAAAAATTACCAGGTCATCGGATGGGGTGTCAAATAAAAGCTTGTGAAAACAAGAGGTCAAATATCTATATAATGTAATACTAGTGCACACTTTTCTTTGTATTATTTTTAAAAAATTGTCAAAAATCGCTGTCCCTCCCTTATCCTGAAAAGTATTGATAAAAAATTTTTAAAAAATTCTGGAATATGTTCCACAGGGTGTAGATTGAATGAAAATTATCACGAGTGCATCACCCTTATTAATTTGTCTGGGATATAAAAAAATAAAAAATTCAAGGTCAGCATGGGGTGTGTTTTGTGAAGTCATTGATCATTTTGTACCTCCGTAACAAAAACTTTTATTTTAAAAACAATCAACGTACGGAACACTAATTGCGCAAGTCCATTTTGCACTTAGTCTTTTTTTTCAGTATTTTAAAAAATACTATTTTCTTAAAATAATAGATTTTCCTTTATTCAAATTAAACCCTTTTTGTTATATTTTAATAATATTAAAAAATATAATTATTTTTAGGGCACAGTATTTCTTACCCACCTAGGATTTTCCAGTAATTCTTTTACTAGTTGAAAAAAGGTATTTTCATTTATCTGTTGAAGAGAAATACTTTTTCCAAAACCTGAGGAGACTGCTCTTGCTGCATTCAATTTTTGATCTCCAAATATTGGTATAGCAAGTACAGGTTTTCCAAAGTATATTGTTTCTGTAGTGCTTAGCAATCCTCCGTGAGTTATAAAAAGTTTGCAGTTGGGATGGACTACAAAAATAATTGACTGAAATTATTTTACGATAATTAAAGCACAATTCTTTACTTCTATTTGGTGTTTCATTCAGCATTGTTTTTTGCACAAGGTCATATTTTTTCGAAAGATTGTTGAAACAAAAAATAAAATTAAATTAAGTTTAAAAAGCCAGACAGGTAATTAAAAAGAGATTTCACTACACGTGATAGAGCAGGAGTTGCCAACTGATGTGATATTACATTTTTAATTGCTAGCCTAGTCATTTTAGTAATAAATCTTATGACAGCATTTTATTCATGTCCGCACAAATTTCTAAGAGGAGATTTCTCAGTCTGTCAAGGTCGAGATTATTTGAGTAGTTCTGCATAAATCAGAAAGCTTAAGAATAGATGAAAATTTAGCAGAATTAAGAGCTCATTTAAGAATGTCATTAATAAACAAACTTCTGCCTATTATATTCGTCAGTTTAATAGCAGTTCAATTCGCAAAGGCATTAGAGGTCTGCTCACAATTTTTTAGCAAATTAAAGGGTATATTTTCCTACAAACAAATTGACCAACTTTAAAGCTGCGGAAATTTAGAAGCAATTTGACTACTTAATTTCCATAGTATTAGTCCCAGGCTCTTATAGGAACACTTAGGCTGATTATTACATTTTCTTAATTTTAAACAAGACCCTATTAAACTTTGAACTGTTGTGGCTTTTACTTGATAGAAACTCTTATTAAATACAACAAAAAACTGGTTATTTAAACACAAAATGTCCACAATATTTTATTTTTCAATATAACGCGTTTCGCTAACAATGTATCATTGTCAAGTATAAATAATACACAGAATTATTGGATAAATATATACCTCATCATTTTGTATATTATTTATAATTGACAAAGCTACATTATTAGCGAAACGCGTTGCACTGAAAAATGAAATATTGTGGACATTTTGTGTTTAAATAATCAGTATTTTGTTGTATTTAAGACCCTATTATTTGGGAGATTCATTAATAAATACACTTCTGCTTATTATATTCTGCATTTTAATAGCAACTTAATTCGCACACTAGAAGTCTATCCACAACATTAAAAATTCAAACTATGAGACATCCCCAAAATATCTAAAGAACGAAAACAGATAGGACTTGAAAAACTTTACTCTAAAAAGTACTATAGAGTTTATAGCCCCTCACATCAAAAACAGGTCATTTTACATAAACAAAGAGACTTAGGTATACATATATATCACATCAAAAATAGATAAGCTACAACGTGTAACACCGTATCTTTTAAAACATTTTTTAAGCTAACAATTTTCAGCACATGCTTGGAGAATTCTAACATCTTGCATAAGTATTAACACTAAAGAAAAGTTAATTATTACCCAAAATAGCTTGCTGGGGAAACCATTTCGATACAAATACATTATCAGGCTTATTTTCCAGTGTGTCTTCATCCCATTTCCATAATATTTTCTCTTTTTCTGGCTCCTAAAACTCTCAGTATAGCATCTTTTTTTTCCCTGGGCATTTGTGATGGCATTATATTGGATCCCATACTAAAGTAAATAACACCATTTGTTGCATTATCCATAAATTCTTTGAGATCTTTTGGCAGTTCCTTTGGCGGGTTGATATGGAATCCACCAATGTCAATCATATTCGGTACATGAGGTACCGGTTGACTGACACTTTCATGTGAATTCGTAAGAACCAAAGATGTATTGTACTGTATTTCATCAAAAGGAGGAGCCTTGGGATAATATTTTTTCATAATTTCATATTGTTTTGGATAAGCATACCAATGTGAGTGTATATCCGATAATATTCCATATAAGAAATTGTACATACGTTCCCAAGTATTTAAGTTGCCACTAAAGCTAAGAAATACATCAGGAACGTAACTAAGTGGTGATGGATTTGCTACCAAGTCATTGACCCATCGACAGGGGCCTAGGGAACTAAATATTATTAATGGAGCTATAAAATGGTAGGCAAATATCTTAAAAGCCTCATTTGCAAATTGCTCTAGAATTACTGCATCAAAGTGTTCTGTTGATTTTAGTAATTTTTGTATTTGAGGTGTCTCAAAAGTTTTTCTAGTTAATTCATCCATCATAGGAGCTGTGAAGAATAATCGTAGTATTGGAGAAATATTTTCCATATCAAAGAAATTAAGTCCCTTTTCAGTGATAAGATCTAAAACATTTAAATATTTTTATAAACCTAATTGTAAAGTAATAAACACTGTAAAGGAAGAGCATAGTTACTAAAGAAAAAGTACAACAAAATTAAGAAATAAAATATAAATTTGCAGCAAAACCACGTGTGCCTGTTTTAATATTACACCCTGTTATTTAAAAATAGCCAGTCATTAAATTTGCAAGTATACTTTATAGTACTCTTCGTAAACTTATGATACTATTGTTATTTTAATTAGAGTGGTGTGGTGTGTGGTTTATGTTACATGTTTTTGTGTAAAAGTAGAAAATATATCGTATATTTATATATTTATATATATATATATATATATATATATATATATATATATATATATATATATATATATATATATATAAACTAGTTTACCTACAATACTTCAGAACGTCTGTTTGTATTAAAAGTTAATGGATACAGATAAATCCGGCATAATCTGAAAAAAACCCTGGAGAAAAATGTAGGATATTCAAAAAATTTTAAAATCTACATGAAAAGTAAAAAATCTAACAATATGAAATAAAAAAATTAGCTTTAAAAGTAGGAAAAGTGTCTTTTTTGAACTCAAATACGAGGGCTACCTTTTAAATTTTTACAAAAACAGTAAAAAAAAAAAAATTGTTAAAAATCGTTTTATTGTTTCTCAAAATATTCGCCTTTAAAATTTATACACTTTTGCATGCTTCAAACCAATTTTCAAAACATTTTTTCAATTCTGAAATGGGTACCTTAAAAATGTGGTTTTGGAAAGCGCTGTTTACGCATTTGCTTTTGACATTCAGGAACAAAAAGAAGTCGTTAGGCATTAAAACAGGTGAATACTGGCAATGAAACATTGTATACCATTGAGTACTAACTTTTCTTCGCTCCTCTAAAGCAATTGTTGCAACATGTTCAGTATGACCAAAGAAATAAGCGATCATTTCCTTAGAAGTTCTTCGCGAACGAGCCACTTTTGTTGCATTCAGTTCATCTTGAAACAGCCGATTGTTGCTTAGTTACTGATTCGTACGAATATATTCATTGTTACGATGTTGTAAACAGATTTTGCATGTCCTCGGTTGATTTTTTTGACCATTTCCTTACACCAATTAACACGAGCCTGTTTTTAAGTTTATGATTATATGGAACCCAACGGAAACAGATCTTTTTCACAGCCAAATGATCATACAAAATCGAATGTACCGAAGTCATCAATATGCCTAAGGGTGCCTCTATCTCACGGTAAGTCACATGCCGATCCTCTTCAATCATGTTGCGCACAACATCGATGTTTTTTGGAATAAAGACAAATTTTGGTCGACCTTCACGAAATCCGCTAACGGAAGCACGACCATGAAAAAATTCTGCAAATCAATTGTAAAGTCCTTTCTGGTGATGATTCATTACCTAAAGTTGAACGAAGCGTTTCGAAGCATTGTTGTTGAATTAAGCCTTTCCTAAAATCGTAAAAAATCATCCAATGGAAACCTTCACGTGAAATTTCCATTTGTTCACGAAACTGTTTTTTTTTTTAAAAGCTGCCACTGTTTTAACAATAACAAATGCTAAATATTACGGCAATCGTAATGTCACATCTCCCGCCATTTAGTGGTCGTTCGTAAAAATTGCTCTCGTATCAACTTCTAAGAAAAAATATGCTTCAAGCTCTTTTTAGGCTACTTAATCTATTTGGGATGAGTCTAATGACAAATTACCAGCTTGTATAATATATATATATATATATATATATATATATATATATATATATATATATATATATATATATATATATATGTATATATATATATATATATATATATATATATATATATATACATATATATATATATATATATATATATATATAATATATATATATATATATATATATATATATATATATATATATATATATATATATATATATATATATATATATATATATATATATATATATATATATATATATATATATACATATATATATATATATATATATATATATATATATATATATATATATATATATATATATATATATATATATATATATATATATATATAATATATATATATATATATATATACATATATATATATATATATATATATATATATATATATATATATGTATATAGGTATATACATGTATAGTCAGTCTAAAAAGTCTTCATACACCACCAACTTTCTATACTACTTTTCTGTTATGTTTAACTAATGAGAAAACATGTTTAAATTAATATTTGAATCCTAGTTAATGATGATTAGTATTAAAAACAACTACGGAACATTTTATTTATAAGTTACAACATTGTAACAAAAATGTAAACAAAATTAATGAAGTTAAACTAATATTTAATAGGACCGCCGTTGGTCTTGATAATCTCCTATAACCTTTTTGTCATGCTTGCAATCAACTTTCTAGTAACTTCTGCTGGCATGTTCTCCCATTCGTTCAATATTCTGATTTTTAATTCTTATCTTGAAACATTATGTTTGCGAAAGCGCCGTTTAAGTTCTTCCCATAAATATTGGTTGGGGTTAACATGGGGCGATTGCGGAAGTGTATGAAGCTGCTGTTGCACATTATGGATCATCCATCCTCGCACCAAGTTTGTAGTATGTTTCCGCAATATATCTTTTTTCGAGTGCTAATTTTTGAACACTTTCTCTTAAATTGTCTCTGAAAATGTTCTGACAAACATGCTGATCCATGGTGCCACTAATAAAATGTCAATTTCCAACTCCTCCAGCGGACATGCATCCCTAAAGCAGAACAGTGCCACTCCCTTGTCTCACCGTGGAACAAATGTCTTTAATATCGAATACAGTATTCTTCTTTCTCCAAACTGCCATCAAACCCAAAAAGGTTAATTTTAGTTTCATCGCTAAAGATTATGGATTCCCAAAATTCAAGAGGTTTAGTAACATGTTACTCAGCAAAAGCTAACTGCTTTTTGCGATTAGCTTCCAAAATTAATTTCTTCCTGTCTACACACCCCTTATAGCTAGCCCTATATAAACAATTTCTCACTGTTTATGCTACTCGGTATATACCATCACTATACCAAACACTATCTTTTGTACTCTCGACGCGTGTCTCGCTAACCATGTTAGCTTCATCAAGACCGATGATTGACTACTGACAGTTAATCTTCGCTCCTGATGAAGCTAACATGCGCGCGTCGAGTGCAAAAATATAGTGTTTGGTGTAGTGGTGATATATACTGAGTAGTATCATTGCGCCAAAGATTCCACATTCCCAAGTTAGTCACTGTTTGTGAACAAACATTTTTCGAAAATAGTTCCCGCACTTCTTCTTTTAATTTTGGTGCACTTTTCTTGCGTTCTATAATTATTTGTGTAACAATACTGGCCTCTACACGTGGAGTCAGTTTCTTGGGACGACCGGAGCGTGGCCGAATTTTTTAGGAACCCGTTGATTTTATACTGGCTTACAATGTACCGAATTATAGCATGCGACTTTTTAACCTTTT
>JAHKBH010001879.1:0-12000 GCA_019049505.1 Pachyrhynchus sulphureomaculatus
TTGTTCTGAAAAAGGGGAGACTATGGTAACTTCATGTCCGGCATTTGTAAGCCCTTTTGCTAATGCATTTCCCAAAAAGTATTGACTTCGACCTGGAGTCAGAAAAAGTAGTAAAACTTTTAAACAAAAAATGTTGCTAAAACAACTAAATATCACTAAATAAGTTATAAAGTGTTTCATGTTTATATTATTACTATACAGAAAACCGTAAAGTAAGTTATTTTATATATACACTTATATATTTACATAGTGAGCACATAAATATTAGAATAATTTTAATATTAATGGTGATATTATCAATTTATCTTTGAGAGTTAAACTAGACCTTGATGTTTGGTGTCCTACAGAAAGCCAACTTATACCAATAGGAAGCTAGATGCTAGTTCTTTAAAAAAAAGAACTGTTATAGACTCAAGAGTATTTAGAGCTTATCAATATGAAGTAACCATTCTACCTTATGAGAAATAGATAATTTGCTCAGTGCTGTGAAAAGCAATGGATATCGTTCTGGTGTTTATCAGCTTTAAATACATGGCGTCCAGACCAGATAGTAATAAGAATCAACCATTTATCCAGTCGTCAATAGTTCTACAAAAATTGAACAAGGATGGGGATCACTAAATACAGAGAATTCATTTACAAACTAAAGTTTTTTATAAAATTCCTTATTCTTGTTGTAAGGTATATGTAGAAGAAACTTCAAAATGATATGGTTTTATCCCAAAAAACTACTATTTCGCATCACTCAATTTTATGTTAATAATTCTTTATCTTAAGCATATTACCTTGAAGATGGGTACTTTAATTATGAAATAAAAAGAGCAAATAAAATAATATTTTGTCCATACTGACATTTACGAAACCGAGTGTGTATTAACACATTTGCTGTATATGATTTTAAATTTAAGTTTTTAAACGTAATGGTTTAACTAAAAATAAGCAACAAAAAGATAAATGTAGTGGGAATTTATCCACCTAAACACTGTAAACCAGAAAAAGACAAAGAACAATTCTATGAAGAACTCCAGAAAATGATAGAAGAGATACCAACCAACGAAACAGTAACAATAATGGGTGACTATAATGCAAGAGTTGGAACGGAGTTAAACAGAGATTTAATGAAAACATAAAAAATGACAACTGGTAGCTTATAATAAATTCCTGCGCTACAAACGAGTTGATAATAAATAATACATACTTTCATCATAAGAAGCAATATAAATATAGATGATAGAATATGTCCTAACAAACAGACGTAACAAGCTTAACATCACCAAACTAAGAAGTGATCATAACTTAGTTATGTGTAAACTAAGGTGGAACATAAAAAACATAAACTAACACCAAAATAAGGAACTGGAAACAAAGATAAAAATAGAATATCTACAGAAAGAATCAACGAGAGACATGTACCAGAGAAGACTGAAAGAAAAAAATCAGAATAAATCAAATAAATGACAATGATAACATAATTGACGGTTTTGTTAAAAATAAAAACAAATGTACAAGAAGCTGCATATGGGGCATTAGATACTAAAATTGTCGATAAAAATAAAAGATGGAGAACAAAAACACCATGGTTTAGTACAGAAATGAAAGAAAAATGCCGTGAAAATAAAGAAAGCTCTCTAAAATAAAGGTCAATCAGGATAGATGAAACCTACCAAAAAGAATATGAACAGAAACCCACGAATTAGTAAGAAGAATAAAAACGGAATACTGGGGAGAGATATACAAAAAAAATTAGAATCAGACTTCTATGGTCATAAGATTCATAAGACAGCAGAGGACAGAGATGAAAGAACTAATAGAGTATACACACGTGAAGAAAGGAACGTGGATAACATATCTTATACGATTATATAAAAGGGAACAGAGTATCACACTGCCATAAACACCAGATATATAACCATAAACCAAGAAACATTAAAAAACCATGAATCTCCAGGCGAAGCTATTGAACTACTAAATATGGAGGACACTGTCTAGTTAAGAAACTACAGACACTTATACAGAGGATTATAAAATCGAATAGAATCCCAGATGATTGGAGAATAGCGACAGTATACCAATGCACAAGAAGAGAGAAAAAAAGACCCAAATAAATATATAGGCCTAAATCTATTAAACTGTACACTGAAATTAACAACACAGATTATTACAAAAATAAACTGGAGAATACAACTGGAAGAAGGACAGCAAGGATTCAGAAGTGGGCGCTAATGCACCGATGCCTTTGCCGAGACAGGTAAAAGAAAAGTCCATAGAATACAACATTCCAGTATACTTGTGCATGATAGACTTAAAAATAGCTTTCAACAATGTGCAAGTAGAAGACGTTATTCATCTATTATATAATAAGAACATCCCATTAGACCTAATTTATACTATCGAGAATATATATAAAGACAATAAAGTAGCCGCAAAATTAGCAGATGGAATGACAGAACCAATCAACTATGAATCTGGAATTAGGCAAGGAGACTCTTTAAGTCCTCTTCTATTTAATATTGTCATGGATGAAATTATAAAGAATGTCAAAAGAAAGAAGGAATATAGAATGGGTAACAGAGAACTTAAAATTATATGTTATGCAGATGACGCGATAATAATGGCTGAGACCGAAAACGATCTGCAAAGGCTGCTATACGAATTATATATAGCAGCAAAACAATACAGTATATCAATCTCAACTGAAAAAACCAAGACAATAGTAACAGCAAAAGAGTCGATCAGGTGCAAGCTGGTGGTGGAAGATAAACCAATAGAACAGGTGATCGAGGTCGATTACCTGGGCATCAAATTATCTACTATCGGAAAAAATCGAGGAAGCAGTAAAATATCAAGTCAACAGGGCTAATGGGATAGCAGGATCCCTCAGTGATACCATATTTAGAAATAAGTTCCACTCCATTGAGAACAAAACAAGACTATACAGAGCATAATACGACCAGTAATGACTTACACATCTGAAACAACACCCGATACAAGTATAACACAGAGGATGCTGGAATCAACTGAAATGAGAATACTTAGGACATGTACAAACAAGATACTGAGGGTTAGAGAAAGGAGTGAAGACATTAGACGTGCATGTAATATAGAAAATATTAACTAGTGGATAAGAGGAAGAAAAGTGGAATGGAATCAACACATAGGAAGAATGGTAAACAAGAGGATAATACAAATGGAAGAAGATTAATGGGTTGTCCAGGACAGAGATGGAGCTACGATTTATAGAGCAGGAAACAAAGAAAACAGGCAATAGGGCCTAGCTATAAGTCGAAAGAAGAAGAAGAAAAAGTTTTAAAGCTGTTAATCTTGTTTGTTTTTTTAGAGGTCAAGATTTCTGAGAACTGATACCCGAATGCACTCTGCGTTTGCATCGCTTTTTGATATTGACCCGCCCGAGTTTTACTTAATGTTGAACCAATTGTACCCTTCCTACCATTGCGTTAGCTTAATAAGTTAAATTTATTATACTTGGGTTACCACTGTATAATTTATTTGTCATTTGCAGAAATTCTAGCTTTACAGCGATTAGGCCTTATGTAAGATTGCTTCGGATTTGGTATGCAATTATAGTTCAAATTTATCAGCAAGAGTTTACTGAAATTATTAATATAGCTAGTGTTAACAGGAACCAATTCATAATTCCTATTTACACATCAAAGAAATAATTCTTTTGGTTTTTTACTGTATTTATTTTAAAAGGAAGGAAGAATCTCTGTGAAGAATATACATTTATCCAAGCACTGAATTTAGCAACACAAAGTTGCTGTAGCTCAACAAAACAATTTGAAAGCCTAATATGTGCATTAGTCCCCGCCTTCGTAGTGCTCCTATGCAAGACGAATAGAAAATTGCATACACCTTATCTATATACAAGACGGGAAATAAATTAGATTGCTTTAATTCCAGAGATATATCGGTATCCAATCCCTAAGTTATATTTAATACGGAAAAATTTTTTACAGACTTAATTTTGTAGAATATAAAAAGCAATAAAAAGAAGAACTATCGGGAAACCGAGCCTGTTTCACATGTATAAATAACATCTTGTGTCTTAAGCCACTAATAGAAACAAGGTCTCGTCTTATGTTTAGAGATCTACTTAAAGCGTATTAAGAGCTGTTTGATTGTGAAGTGGAAAATATTATAGGGAAACGAAGGCTCTATTTCTCTGATAATCAAGTTTTTTGTGGTAAAACATAAAGACGATCCGGAAAATATGCGAAAATTACAGGAGGAATTTAAAAGTTGGTGATTATGGTTTAGCATGCAAAAAAAAACCTATACATAGGCAAAATTAGGAAACATCGGTCTACACCACGTACCCGCTCAACACCTGAAAGCTCAAAGAAGGACTGGAAAGACGGGATATCCAGCGTAATGAATTCCAAGAAACTAAGGGAGGGCTAATGAAATGACAGAGACATGTAAATTAGATATTAGAAAACTTAGAGAAAAGTTTGAACTCAATATCAAATCATTGACTTCAAAAATTATTTTCTGAGAAGCCATGTTACTGTTTACGAATTTTTTAAAACAGTTTTTTTTAAGCTTTTAAGTTTAAAAGAACTAAAGCGAACTTCTAACTATGCAAATGTGAAAATGTTAATTTGTAATCAAAATTATGAAGTTTTTGGGCCACTGCGTATGTTGAATTTCTCTAATAACTGCAACAACTAAAACTGCATTTTCACGGTACAACTCTAGATGAACATGTATTTATGGTTATTTAATAGTCAGCCAGCACTTTGCGGTATCATTGTGAACTAAATTGATGACTAGTGAAATATTTAAAATTCTTGTTACTTTTAAAAACACTGATACTTGTGCTTGTAAGTTTGTTTATATTCTTCGCAGATTTTTTTGTTAATAATACAATATTATACAAATTTCTTTTGAGATTTTTTATTTAAAGTGATTAGCAGACGATAAATGACCATTAGCTAGAATATTAGACAAGCAGTATTAAATTAACTACAGAAGAGTTAATTATTATTGAATATTTAATGTATTAAATAATTATCTACTACGTGCCTACTAGGTAGGATATAAACAATGTCAGATTTATTCCGCTGACTTGGAACTCTCTTCAAACATGTGGTTAGTCGACAAAGCGAGAAAGTAATTACGGGGGCAACAGGTATTCAGTAAGGACAATCAGATCAAAGTCCCTAAGTTATGGCTCTAAAAGAATATGAAGTAAGTCGTGAGAATGGTACCTATATATCTTTTGTAACTTGGATAATATTTACCGGCAACGACTAAGCAAACTCGCGGTACGCGGTCGAATACATCTTACAAGCTTACAGCTTACAAGAAGTAAGATTTCCAACAAAAATCCTTTCTTCAAAATATTTCTAATATTCGTATATCTCTTAAAAAAAAAACACTGCAACTCCCATTACGTTGGGTCACCCGCTTGCTTCAGAGAGTACAGTTAACCATCAGATACATACAAGCCTATTGAGCTTGATGACCAGTAACGGGATACAAAATTTTAAAAATTTGCTGTTCATCAATTTTTTGAAGATTGAAATTAACCTTCACTTTATCAGTGAACATATTGTCCGACCTTAGTAGGTGTACGAGGTAGCGAGGCTGCGGTCTCATGTTAATTTCATCATGACTACGTATATCTCGCAATGTGTAAGCATGCAATCAAAAACTTCGTACGTAACTGGACCAAAGTCTCTTTTTAATGTTCCGTACAGAACGCTTATGAGATCACTTCGGTGTCTCTCTCGATCTGTCACACCCGATTTTCTCCGAAACTATTTCTTATAGAAAGTTGAAATTTGGCACTAATATAGAATTGACTGCTTCATTAGAGCCGTGTAGTTTTTAAAGTTAAATTTTAACTTTGGGGTTAGTTTTGAAGGGTGGAATCGGAAGTGAAATTTCTTTTTTTTTTTTTACCACGTTATCGAGTGGGGTGTCAAATGTAAAAAGATAAGCTCAAAAATATATATAATGTAATACTTGCGGACAACTCTCTTGGTATTATTTTTAAAGAAGTGTGAAAAATCGCTGCCCCCCCCCCCCCATTATCTCGAAAAGTAATGATCAGAAAGTTTGGAAAAAATTCTGGAATATTCTCCACAGGGTATAGATTGAACGAAAATTATCACGAATGCATTACCTTTAATAATTTATCTGGTATATATAAAAAAAAATTCAAGGTCGTCAGTTTTCACTAAAGATCGGAAAAACTTTGTTGAAAACTCCTGAGGGATGTGTTTTGGGAAGTTACTGATCATTTCATACTTCCGTAACAATTTTTTTTATTTTAAAAGCAATCAACGTACGGAACACTAATTGCGCAAGTCCAACTTTCACTTTACCGGTTATTACTTAATATATATATATTAATTTCTTTTTTATATTTTTTTAACCAATGTGGAAAACAGTATGTCAAAGATAATGTTTTTACACCTAGTCAGAATGCTTGCTGTTAGCTATAACTACAACTGAGAGGAAACAAGTTGGCCATAAGACCGTTACACTATCCTAAGGACAAAATACACAAAGTGCACACTGAAGTGCATTTTTTCAAAATGCCATCACTAAGAGGTCAGAAATGCAAGCTTGTTAAGAGATAATATGCAGCGGATTCTAGGCATCTGCCCACTACATTACTTAACTTTCCTTGCCGCAAACAGAGTTACGAGTGCACTGTAAAGCTAGTGATCGAGGCATCTGATAAAATTTGTGAACGGGAAAGGCATGATGACTTCATCCGAAGTATGCTGGTATGTAAGCGGCAGGGGATACTAGAAAAACACTTAACTATGCAGAAATGACAATATTTGATAAAAATAAAATTACTTTTAAAATAACACATTTCTTGTTAAATATTAAAAACAATTCTTATGCCTGTAGATCTAATACGAGGGACTAGGCCAGTGGGAATATTGAAAACTAAAAAGCTAAAAAGGTCAGTCTTTAAGCTCTAGATCTAACGTAGTGTAACGAAGTTATATAATTTTTCGGGGACAATATGCGCATCAAATCTATCTTCTATATTAGATATCAGAAAAAATATCATTATTGATTTAATAAGCAACTGTGAACTTTTGGAATTTAATCCAGTGAAACAATATTTCACGAGAAACGTGAAAAATCAGCTTTTAAAACAATTTCCATACCAGCGTGAGTGGAATTGCTCAGATCGCGCATCTAGCGGGCTGCGCCGCGGCTATAAAATAACGGTAGGTAAGCCTGAACGGCAGTAGCATTTAAGCTCCGATCGATCATCCAGGTAAAGCAGAGTGACCACCCAAGGGGTAAGAAAACAAGTAGTCAATCCGGTCCAACGGATATATCCTTTTTGCTTTTCCTTGCTAAATGAAGATACTGTATTCGTGAAAAACTCACAATCCGACATTTTTGATTTTATTCACATTTTGGGTTACTTAGACCACGAAAAACATGATTACTCATTTCCGTCAGTTTACCTGTTGGCTCGAACGAAATGAGATATCAATTTCAAACTTGGTTATATATATATATATATATATATATATATATATATATATATAGTAGCGACCAGTCCCGGCTTCACGAGGAAATTGTTATGTTACTGTTTAACTCAATATCAAATCATTGACTTCAAAAATTATTTTCTGAGAAGCCCTGTTACTGTTTACGAATTTTTTAAAACATTTTTAAGCTTTTTAAGTTTAAAAGAACTAAAGCGAACTTCTAACTATGTAAATGTGAAAATGTTAATTTGTAATCAAAATTATGAAGTTTTTGGGCCACTGCGTATGTTGAATTTCTCTAATAATTGCAACAACTAAAACTGCATTTTCACGGTACAACTCTAGATGAACATGTATTTATAATTATTTAATAGTCAGCCAGCACTTTGCGGTATCATTGTGAACTAAATTGATGACTAGTGAAATATTTAAAATTCTTGTTACTTTTAAAAACACTGATATTTATGCTTGTAAGTTTTGTTTATATTCTTCGCAGGTTTTTTTTTGTTAATAATGCAATATTATACAATTTTCTTTTGAGATTTTTTATCTAAAGTGATTAGCAGACGATAAATGACCATTTGCTTGAATATTAGACAAGAAGTATTAAATTAACTACAGAAGAGTTAATTATTATTGAATATTTAATGTGTTAAATAATTATCTACTACGTGCTTTCTAGGTAGGATATAAAACAATATCAGATTTATTCCGCTGACTTGGAACTCTCTTCAAACATGTGGTTAGTCGACAGAGCGAGAAAGTAATTACGGGGGCAATAGGTATTCAGTAAGGACAATAAAAGGCCTCAGATCAAATTCCCTGAGTTATGGCTCTAAAAAAGAATATGAAGTAAGTCGTGAGAAATGGAATGGTACCTATATATCTTTTGTAACTTGTTGTAACATGAAAACTTGCCCGCACTTTGATTTCTGATAATGAATTGAGTGAATCCTGATTTTAAAAGAACTAAAGAAATTAAACACACACTAATATACCGAACGCTTGGAATCTCTTTTAATATACCGTTCGATACAAAAAAGAAAATAAGTACAATTTGAAGTGAAAAATCAGTAACATTACATGGTCTTAAAATCTAAGAAAAAATGAATGTTACATTTACCCCCTTCCAAAAAGAAATAGACTACACCAGTCTATTAAACTTAGGCTACTTATGAAAAGGTACAAAGTGGTACACTATCACTTAATACTAAGGTCAGAACTTAAAACAAAAGTACAAACTTCGGACCTTACTACTAGACTTAATTCAATTAAGCACTAATATTAAGTACAATGAAAACCAAATGAAAATCTTTGCATGATCACAAGAATCTTATAACTAGACTTAACTTAATTAGACACTAAGGTTAAGTACATCAAAAAGCAATAAAAATCCTTGCATGAACATAAGAAATACCTTTCAAAATAACAATCGCGGTCTTCTTATATAAAAGAATCAGCTCTATTATTGTTACCAAAACAAAAAATATAACTTTGTCTAGACTCTTGTCTAAATCAAAAAAAGTGAACTGAAATAAAATATGAACACCCCCCTTAAAATATTTTAAGGATTGTCTGAAAAATTTTCTATTTCAGCAAAAGAAATTTATAAAAATTCTTAAAATAAAGAAAAAAAATAAAAAAATGATTCTAGTGCAAACACTTACACTAAAAAGAAAAAGTCTTGTCAGACCATTTAGCACTAGGCCAAAAAAAAAAAAAAATATCTGGATAAATATCCAGACAAACGCTCGGGAAAAATCGCCATCCATGCTCTAGCTCATCGCTAAGAGAACATTCTAAATCTAGTATCACTACTAGTCGCACTCGGAAAATAATCGCACTTCTATCGCGCAATGTCGACGTCCTAAGACATCTAGACATGCTAAAATCGCTAGGGAAAACGCTCTGGTTGATCGCCAGAAAACACGTTTAGCTTATCGCCAACAAAACACTCTGGTATATCGCCAAAAAAACTCGGCTCCTCGCCAAGAAAACACTCGGTAAATAGTCCTCGACTACACAAAGTCTGCGTTCTAAAAGAACAATCTCGCCATTAACATAGTGAGCAGCTATAAAAGCTAACAATACCACTATAGGCACAGTAAATAGCTACCAAAGCTAAAATTCACTCTAAACACAGTGAATAGCTATAAAAGCTAAAATTCACCAAACTGAATGATCCTGCTTCAAAAAGCAATGTTCACTAAGAACAGAATGATTAGTCCGCGCACAACTAACATTCAAGGAAACATTCCCAACATAAATATATGAGACAGCAAGTCTCGAAATAGGACCTCCCTAAAGTCATAATCCTAAATATAGGAGTCCATAAGCAAAACGACTCAAAATCTCGCATTTTGAGCACATGCCCTCAGGCAACCAACATACACTGAAATATATACAGAAATAATACAGAAATATATACAGAAATATATACAGAAATATATACAGAATACATACAGGAGTTCAAATCCCAAACTCTTGGTTATGATAACTCCATACTGAGCTTGGTGAAAGCTCTTAGCAAAAGCTAATCAAATCTTCGGCACATCGCACCAAAGTGACAAATCTGCCTAGAAACATGAGCCGGAAAAAACGCCCTCCGTCATTCTTCAGGGTGGCTACACAGAGATATAAAACTTAACCAGCATTGCGCTTCTCCAAGTTGCATGAAGAACCCTCGTGTACTGGTCTCGCCCTAGAACAACAACGAAAAACATTCAATCCATCCCACATAACAGGAGACAAACACCTCACCACGATATACTGAATGGTGGAGACAATAAAATACAGAATTGGTGACCCTGGTGTCCACCAACAAAAGGGAGTAGATTATAGCATCCACTAAACTGAAACGGTGTCTACCACACCACCATAAGTCAAAAAAAAATTAATCAATAGGGTGTTCCGAAACACACTACTGCCAACAGCCTGTCACCACTAATAGGCTAATTGGAGCTGAGGTCGACTACAGTAGCTAGGCTCTCCTTTGGTTCAAATAGAAATAACCATTGGTAACAAAACCCCTAAAAAGGTCCCAAAGGTCAAACGTTTCACCCCCCATAGACTACCCTTCCAATCAGTCTGTTCCTCAGGAAGACTAACTCCCTGCCAAACGTCGTAACGGCATCTGTTAGCACCCGGTGCATCACAGCCTGTAAAAAACAGATAACTCATGGGATACAACCAAAAGGTTTACAAGGTTAGCTTAACCAAGTTTCTAACGGAAATTTCCAAAAAACGAAAATGAGCTTAAAAAGCTACATGAAGCAAAAATTTCTCAATTTTCGGTGGCAACGCAACAAAACTTTTGAAGACGACAAGAGCTTTTCCAGCTTAATCAGAAACAAGAAGAAAACAGCGTTGACAGCTAAAATATTCGATCATGGTGTTAATCGTCTCCCTAGACAATAGCCTCTAGAAGAAACTGCTACAGGTATCAGGCATAACCGTTTTCCGTCAGCCCAAACTTCTAGATTACCTCTTGGAAATCTAAAAATTCGGTTAGGAATCTTCCTTCACTGCGCTTAGCCTCTCTTGACAAGGTTCTCATCTCGGTATCAGATTTTGATCATTTCTTTGTGAAACGACTGTCTTACTCTGCTCTCATCTCCTGTAAATGATCAGCCTTTAGTTCTCCTGCAGGACTTCAATTTCCTATCAATCTGATAGTATACCGAAAAAAACTCAACAGTGTTACGCCTATGAGTCTATGCAAAAAAATTTAAAAAAATTTAGTGACTCAAAGGTAAACGTTTAAACGGCTCTGAAAAAAAATAGAAAAATACCCTCAGTTTGTCAATTCAGAAGAAGATCTAAATCAAAATAATCCAAGTCTTAGACTTACTGGATAAACCAAAATCCATTTACTCTTAATTCGCACCCAACATATACCACTAAGGTAATAAAAATACACCCACTCGGGTAACAAACTTTGAAATTGCTCTTAAAAATTTTGACTCTACATCACACTACACGAGCTACATCTTGCGCTTGTCCTAACTCAAGATCACCTTGGATTGCCTCTAATCAAAATTTCGCTTCCAAGTGTCAAGAACTGGATATTATTTGGGGTCATAAGCAAATCAAATCCCGCGACCACCGACATACCAGTCTTATGATATATCCTGAGTGTGACTCTTTCGCAAGCTCGCAAAAGCTGAGTCGATGCTAAACATCAACTACATTCAACCTAAGTTTGGATATGATCAGTACCCAAAACCTTAGCATTAAACAACAAAAGTAAGCTATTCTCTGCTCAACTTTTATAACGGTCAAAAAAAACGAGGTCGTCACCTCTACAGAGCAACAAAAAAAATTTAAGCAATTAAGATAATGTAAATATAAATTATTCTTCTTCTGACAAACTTTCACTAGGGTTAGGTTCATTGAATGGTTTTAAGTCTTTAATATGCCATCGTCCTATTTTAGTCCCATCTAAATTAACTAAACCATAAACTAAATCTGAAATCTTTTCTCTTATCACGCAATGCACATACTTAGG
>JAHKBH010001880.1:0-12180 GCA_019049505.1 Pachyrhynchus sulphureomaculatus
TTCATTCATTTTATCCGCGTTTTTTTCTTTCGACTTTTGTTTTAATTGTACGGCTATCATTGTCTTTATATTGAATACCTAATTTTCATGAAATTGTGTCGTTGATGTGTAGGTCCAAATTTCAGTTATATCGGTCATCAATGATCTTATGTAAAGCGTATATTTCTACCTTTGGTATTATTATTAATCCGTCCCTACCGGGTACCTCACCTTTCTTTCCGATTTTCTAAGGTTCATTTTTAGTTTCAAGAACCTCTATACAAAGGATTCTGTATTTGGGTCTGTATGACGGTGGTCTCCGTTAGTAAAAAATTCATGCGCAGCCGTACCTCACTGAGGAAGTTTACCGTTTCCACATGGTTAGTCTACCCTGCAACGGTGGCGGTGAGTAATGGATTCAGGTATCTAAAGTGTGGGTTTTCCGATGGCTGATCATCATTAGATCGGATCGTAATACATTACTCTTTTGTCTCTTTCTTCTTTTTCTGCCCATTCATTCATTTTTTCCGCGTTTTTCTTTCGACTTTTGTTTTAATTGTACGGCTATCATTGTCTTTACTATTGAATACCTAATTTTCATGAGGTTGTGTCTTTGATGTGTAGGTCCAATTTCAGTTATATCGGTCATCAATGATCTTATGTAATGTGTATATTTCTACCTTTGGTAGTATTATTAGTCCCTCTCTACCGGGTACCTCACCTTTCTTTCCGATTTCTATGGTTCATTTTTAGTTTCAAGAACCTCTATACAAAGGATTCTGTATTTGGGTCTGTATGACGGTGGTCTCCGTTAGTAAATTCATGCGCAGCCGTACCTCACTGAGGGAGTTTACCGTTTCCACATGGTTAGTCTACCCTGCAACGGTGGCGGTGAGTAATGGATTCAGGTATCTAAAGTGTGGGTTTTCCGACGGCTGATCATCATTAGATAGATCGTAATACATTACTCTTTTGTCTCTTTCTTCTTTTTCTGCCCATTCATTCATTTTTTCCGCGTTTCTTCTTTCGACTTTTTGTTTTAATTGTACGGCTATCATTGTCTTTACTATTGAATACCTAATTTTCATGAGGTTGTGTCTTTGATGTGTAGGTCCAATTTCTGTTATATCGGTCATCAATGATCTTATGTAATGTGTATATTTCTACCTTTGGTAGTATTATTAGTCCTCTCTCTACCGGGTACCTCACCTTTCTTTCCGACTTTCTATGGTTCATTTTTAGTTTCAAGAACCTCTATACAAAGGATTCTGTATTTGGGTCTGTATGACGGTGGTCTCCGTTAGTAAATTCATGCGCAGCCGTACCTCACTGAGGGAGTTTACCGTTTCCACATGGTTAGTCTACCCTGCAACGGTGGCGGTGAGTAATGGATTCAGGTATCTAAAGTGTGGGTTTTCCGACGGCTGATCATCATTAGATAGATCGTAATACATTACTCTTTTGTCTCTTTCTTCTTTTTCTGCCCATTCATTCATTTTATCCGCGTTTTTCTTTCGACTTTTGTTTTAATTTGTATCACGGTCTTTACTATTGTCTTTACTAATATTGAATACCTAATTTTCTTGAGGTTGTGTCTTTGATGTGTAGGTCCAATTTCAGTTATATCGGTCATCAATGATCTTATTTAATGTGTATATTTCTACCTTTGGTAGTATTATTAATCCCTCCCTACCGGGTACCTCACCTTTCTTTCCGATTTTCTATGGTTCATTTTTAGTTTCAAGAACCTCTATACAAAGGATTCTGTATTTGGGTCTGTATGACGGTGGTCTCCGTTAGTAAATTCATGCGCAGCCGTACCTCACTGAGGGAGTTTACCGTTTCCACATGGTTAGTCTACCCTGCAACGGTGGCGGTGAGTAATGGATTCAGGTATCTAAAGTGTGGGTTTTCCGACGGCTGATCATCATTAGATAGATCGTAATACATTACTCTTTTGTCTCTTTCTTCTTTTTCTGCCCATTCATTCATTTTTTCCGCGTTTTCTTCTTTCGACTTTTTGTTTTAATTGTACGGCTATCATTGTCTTTACTATTGAATACCTAATTTTCATGAGGTTGTGTCTTTGATGTGTAGGTCCAATTTCAGTTATATCGGTCATCAATGATCTTATGTAATGTGTATATTTCTACCTTTGGTAGTATTATTAGTCCCTCTCTACCGGGTACCTTACCTTTCTTTCCGACTTTCTATGGTTCATTTTAGTTTCAAGAACCTCTATACAAAGGATTCTGTATTTGGGTTTGTATGACGGTGGTCTCCGTTAGTAAATTCATGCGCAGCCGTACCTCACTGAGGGAGTTTACCGTTTCCACATGGTTAGTCTACCCTGCAACGGTGGCGGTGAGTAATGGATTCAGGTATCTAAAGTGTGGGTTTTTCCGACGGCTGATCATCATTAGATAGATCGTAATACATTACTCTTTTGTCTCTTTCTTCTTTTTCTGCCCATTCATTCATTTTATCCGCGTTTTTCTTTCGACTTTTTGTTTTAATTGTACGGCTATCATTGTCTTTACTATTGAATACCTAATTTTCATGAGGTTGTGTCTTTGATGTGTAGGTCCAATTTCAGTTATATCGGTCATCAATGATCTTATGTAATGTGTATATTTCTACCTTTGGTAGTATTATTAATCCCTCCTCTACCGGGTACCTCACCTTTCTTTCCGATTTTCTATGGTTCATTTTTAGTTTCAAGAACCTCTATACAAAGGATTCTGTATTTGGGTCTGTATGACGGTGGTCTCCGTTAGTAAATTCATGCGCAGCCGTACCTCACTGAGGAGTTTACCGTTTCCACATGGTTAGTCTACCCTGCAACGGTGGCGGTGAGTAATGGATTCAGGTATCTAAAGTGTGGGTTTTCCGACGGCTGATCATCATTAGATAGATCGTAATACATTACTCTTTTGTCTCTTTCTTCTTTTTCTGCCCATTCATTCATTTTATCCGCGTTTTTCTTTCGACTTTTGTTTTAATTGTACGGCTATCATTGTCTTTACTATTGAATACCTAATTTTCATGAGGTTGTGTCTTTGATGTGTAGGTCCAATTTCAGTTATATCGGTCATCAATGATCTTATTTAATGTGTATATTTCTACCTTTGGTAGTATTATTAATCCCTCCTCTACCGGGTACCTCACCTTTCTTTCCGATTTTCTAAGGTTCATTTTTAGTTTCAAGAACCTCTATACAAAGGATTCTGTATTTGGGTCTGTATGACGGTGGTCTCCGTTAGTAAATTCATGCGCAGCCGTACCTCACTGAGGGAGTTTTACCGTTTCCACATGGTTAGTCTACCCTGCAACGGTGGCGGTGAGTAATGGATTCAGGTATCTAAAGTGTGGGTTTTCCGACGGCTGATCATCATTAGATAGATCGTAATACATTACTCTTTTGTCTCTTTCTTCTTTTTCTGCCCATTCATTCATTTTTTCCGCGTTTTTCTTTCGACTTTTTGTTTTAATTGTACGGCTATCATTGTCTTTACTATTGAATACCTAATTTTCATGAGGTTGTGTCTTTGATGTGTAGGTAAAAATTTCAGTTATATCGGTCAGGTCAATGATTCATCGGTCATCAATTATCTTATTAATGTGTATATTTCTACCTTTGGTAGTATTATTAATCCCTCTCTACCGGGTACCTTACCTTTCTTTCCGACATTTTCTATGGTTCATTTTTAGTTTCAAGAACCTCTATACAAAGGATTCTGTGTTTGGGTTTGTATGACGGTGGTCTCCGTTAGTAAATTCATGCGCAGCCGTACCTCACTGAGGGAGTTTACCGTTTCCACATGGTTAGTCTACCCTGCAACGGTGGCGGTGAGTAATGGATTCAGGTATCTAAAGTGTGGGTTTTCCGACGGCTGATCATCATTAGATAGATCGTAATACATTACTCTTTTGTCTCTTTCTTCTTTTTCTGCCCATTCATTCATTTTATCCGCGTTTTTCTTTCGACTTTTGTTCTAATTGTACGGCTATCATTGTCTTTACTATTGAATACCTAATTTTCCGCGTTTTTCCGCGTTCCTTCTTTCGACTTTTTGTTTTAGTTGTACGTAATCATTGTCTTTACTATTGAATACCTAATTTTCTTGAGGTTGTGTCTTTGATGTGTAGGTCCAATTTCAGTTATATCGGTCATCAATGATCTTATTTAATGTGTATATTTCTACCTTTGGTAGTATTATTAATTCCCTCTCGTACCGGGTACCTCACCTTTCTTTCCGATTTTCTAGGTTCATTTTTAGTTTCAAGAACCTCTATACAAAGGATTCTGTATTTGGGTCTGTATGACGGTGGTCTCCGTTAGTAAATTCATGCGCAGCCGTACCTCACTGAGGGAGTTTACCGTTTCCACATGGTTAGTCTACCCTGCAACGGTGGCGGTGAGTAATGGATTCAGGTATCTAAAGTGTGGGTTTTCCGACGGCTGATCATCATTAGATAGATCGTAATACATTACTCTTTTGTCTCTTTTCTTCTTTTTCTGCCCATTCATTCATTTTATCCGCGTTTTTTTCTTTCGACTTTTGTTTTAATTGTACGGCTATCATTGTCTTTACTATTGAATACCTAATTTTCATTCTGAAATTGTGTCTTTGATGTGTAGGTACAATTTTTTCAATGATCTTAGAGTAATGGTGTATATTTCTGACCTTTGGTAGGTATGTCCAATTTCTACCGGTTACCTGTCCTTTCTTTATCGATGATCTTAGGTTGTGTTTGATGTTTAGGTAAAATTTCAGTTATATAGGTCATCAATGATCTTATTTAATGTGTATATTTCTACCTTTGGTAGTATTATTAATCCCTCCCTACCGGGTACCTCACCTTTCTTTCCGATTTTCTAAGGTTCATTTTTAGTTTCAAGAACTCTATACAAAGGATTCTGTATTTGGGTCTGTATGACGGTGGTCTCCGTTAGTAAATTCATGCGCAGCCGTACCTCACTGAGGGAGTTTACCGTTTCCACATGGTTAGTCTACCCTGCAACGGTGGCGGTGAGTAATGGATTCAGGTATCTAAAGTGTGGGTTTTCCGACGGCTGATCATCATTAGATAGATCGTAATACATTACTCTTTTGTCTCTTTCTTCTTTTTCTGCCATTCATTCATTTTTTCCGCGTTTCTTCTTTCGACTTTTTGTTTTAATTGTACGGCTATCATTGTCTTTACTATTGAATACCTAATTTTCATGAGGTTGTGTCTTTGATGTTTAGGTAAAATTTCAGTTATATAGGTCATCAATGATCTTATTTAATGTGTATATTTCTACCTTTGGTAGTATTATTAGTCCCTCTCTACCGGGTACCTCACCTTTCTTTCCGATTTTTTAAGGTTCATTTTTAGTTTCAAGAACCTCTATACAAAGGATTCTGTATTTGGGTCTGTATGACGGTGGTCTCCGTTAGTAAATTCATGCGCAGCCGTACCTCACTGAGGGAGTTTACCGTTTCCACATGGTTAGTCTACCCTGCAACGGTGGCGGTGAGTAATGGATTCAGGTATCTAAAGTGTGTGTTTTCCGACGGCTGATCATCTTTAGATAGATCGTAATACATTACTCTTTTGTCTCTTTCTTCTTTTTTCTGGCCATTCATTCATTTTTTCCGCGTTTCTTCTTTCGACTTTTTGTTTTAATTGTACGGCTATCATTGTCTTTACTATTGAATACCGAATTTTCATGAGGTTGTGTCTTTGATGTGTAGGTCCATTTTCAGTTTATATTCGGTCATCAATGGTCTTATGTAATGTGTATATTTCTACCTTTGGTAGTATTATTAGTCCCTCTCTACCGGGTACCTCACCTTTCTTTCCGATTTTTTATAGTTCATTTTTAGTTTCGAGAACCTCTATACAAAGGATTCTGTATTTGGGTCTGTATGACGGTGGTCTCCGTTACTAAATTCATGCGCAGCCGTTACCTCACCGAGGGAATTTACCGTTTCCACATGGTTAGTCTACCTGCAACGGTGGCGGTGAGTAATGGATTCAGATATCTAAAGTGTGGGTTTTCCGACGGCTGATCATCATAGATAGATCGTAATACATTACTCTTTTTTTTTCTGTCCATTCATTCTTTTGTTCCACGTCTTTTTTTTCCGATTTTATCCTTTTGAAAAAATCTAGAACATGTTAGTTAAATATATTATTCTATCGTAGGGTAGATAGGCTGATATTGCTCCAGGCAATACTCTTTTTTATTGGCACATGTATATATATATATATATATATATATATATATATATATATATATATATATATATATATATATTATATATATATATATATGTACCAGTCCAAACCTATATCTGCCTCAGGCAATATTATGTAATTGGAGTATTATTGAAAAATGAACTGTCTGGTTCGATTTCGCCACTGGTTTTCATTTGAGCTTATTTTGTATATCGCATTCCATTTTTATTTAGTTTAATATAGGTATATACATAGATATATGACATGATTTACTTATAAATAAGTATAACTTTACGAAAAAATAATCACTTAATAAGAAGTGATTCGATGAAAAACTTCACAATTTTTCATTTCAGCTCATAAGGGGAGGAAGGGGAGGAATTATAAACTTATTTTAAAGTTTGTCGTAGACCACTACATTGTATTGGTGTTGCAAAAATAGAAAGCATGCTTGTGTCATCTACCATTTATGATATAGTTGTAAAATGATGCAAGTTGTACCTATAGGGTTATAGTAATGTATGGCATAATTACGGTACTTATTTCTATAATAGTTTAGAAAACAGATTTAAGAAGTTATAAAAACTTAGTGTAAAATGTGGTGAAAGTATTTGGTATTACTACTATCTATCATAAAATACCGGCCCGCAGGTTGAGGCTTATAAAGAAAAGAACTTATATCTGCCGCAGGCTGTCCTATATGAGTTCAAGCTTCCATAGAATTTAAATTTATAGCTGCCGCAGGCGAGAAAGGAAAGAACTTATATCTGCCGCAGGCAGTCCTATATGAGTTCAAATCTCCATAGAAAAAAAATTATAGCTGCCGCAGGCGAGCATTAGTTAATATATTTTGAAAATTCATCACATTTTTCACTGGGTGCATTAATAAGAATCAAAAAATCTGAAACACGTGTTTCTTACTAACATTACTTCTGGCAGTTTAATGTAGAGCATAATTACGGTACTTACTTCTATAATAGTATAGAAAACAGTTTAAAAAAGTTTTAAGAACTTAATGTAAAATGTGATGAAGATATTTGATGTTACTACTCTACCTAGAACTTATATCTGCCTCAGGCAGTTCTATATGAGTTCAAACTTCTATAAAATAAACCTATAGCGGCCGCATTCAAGCAACAGTTAATTTATTTGGAAATTCGTCACATTTTTTCACTGGGTGTATTAAGGATCAAAAAGTCTGAAACATATGTTTCCTACAAACATTACTTCTGGCAGTTTCCTTAATCTTCTTGTCGTTTTATTATTACTATTGTCATTATCTTTACTAGTGAATTCCTAATTTTCATGGAGTTGAGCCTTAGATGTGTAGGTCCTATTTCAGTTATATCGGTCATCAATGATCTTAGATAATATGTCTATTTCTGTATTTTGGTTTTTATGATGGTGGCCTTCGTTAGTAAATTCATGCGCAGCTGTACCTTACTGAGGGAGTTTACAGTTTTTACATGATCAGACTACCCTTCAATGGTGGCGTTGAGTTATGGACTAGGTCAGGGTCGGCAACCTTTTAACTAAGGGGTGCCAGTTTTCATCCATACAACATTTTGCGTGCCGACATAGGTACTTATTACAACTAAAATTAACAAAAATTAACTTAAGTTAACTTAAAATATTGCTTTAAAAGGTTTAATTACTAAAAAATTTTAACATTTAACAAATAATTTTATTATACTAGTCCTAGAACCTAGTGTGAACCCTGTGGTTGAAGTTCTTTAGAGAGTTTTCTTACATCCGGTTCATGTCTGGTTATTTTCAGTGTCATACATGCTTCCGAGTTGTCTGTTATCAGCCTGCTTCGGTACGGGTTTAAAATCACTCTCATATGGGAAAAAAGTTGTTCACAGATATAGGATGATCCGAAAGCTGTAAGCATGGCAAACGCTACTTTCTTAAGACAAATAAATTTCTCTGGTAAACTCATCCAACAACTGAGTATCTCGTTTGAACGGTTCTGGCAGTCACCTTCTAATACCCTTCTTAATTCTACAAATTTCGTGTTCCATAACTCGGCGCTCTTAAATTCAATGTATTGAAGATCAAAATCATTAATGTCCATCCATGAGAAAAGAGATATGTCAAAGCAACTCCTGGAAAAATCCAAATCTGGTTTGATTAAAAAAGCGAACATAGGACCATGTTTATCAAAATCCTGACCCCTCTCGATAAACTCCTCTTTTAAATTAGTCATATATTTAAGAATTTCGTCTGTTAGTGCACCATCGTCGACACTGGATACATAAGTTTTTAAATTTGGAAAATATTTATATGTGTTTGTAGTAATATCGCTGATAAATAAATCTATTTTTTTAATTTGAATGATTTCCAGGATTCGTATAAATCCAGAACTGTTTTGCCTGAACCTTGTAACTTGAGTTCACTGAGATGGGTTGTAATATCAGTAAGAAACATTAACATACAGATCCAGTTCTTATCTTCTAGTTCAGTATAAGCATCCCTGCAATGGGAGCAGACAAATCAGTTCTTCATACACACTGCTATCATCGAAGTATCGAGCAACGATTGCCAGACGGGCAATGTCATTAATATCGACACTTTCATCCAATGCTACACTAAATATAAAACTCCGTTTGATAGCGTCTCTCTGCTGTTTTTGGACATTTTGTGTCATTTCAGTAATTCGTCCTCTCGATGGTCCGCGCTGATGCCGGTATATCCCTAATCCTGGCCAATATTCTATCCTTATTGAGCAAGTCGTCGAATAAAATCTCGCCAGTACTCAAAAAACGTTTGCTTCATAAATTCTCCGTCAGTGAACGGCCTACCCTTTTGTGCCAACGATTGTGCAATTTTGAAACTGCATTCAGTTACCTGATTTTTTCCTTGGAAAACTTTGCTAAAGAATGTTGACTGTTTCTCGTATTGTTTACTTGCTCTTTGTATTGCCTCTCTTTTATCAGCGTTATCTTTAAATGACGATTTATGTTTTATCTGAAAATGTCGTTGAACACTAGATGTGACACAAATGGCCCGATCGTTTTGCTGTACAAAACCGTAATCTGTTGTCCATGAAGTTTGAAATGATCGAACGTCTACCTTCTGTTTCTTCGCGGCCATAACGCAACGTAATTTTAATTTTTAAACTTTTCGATAACTATTGACTGGAACGGATGTTACTTCTATACTAAATGTTCCAAACGTGTAGCCGCTTGCTATATATAGAAAAGTAATGTTTCCAGAAAATTCCAATAATTACGTTTATTAAATTTCTTAGAACAAAAATTATTATCTACATCGCGCCCATTGCAATCAAAGGGCCGCCTAGAAGTTAAATTTAACAAAAACTAATGTTCGGCAATATAAAAAGAGTTGCGGCGCGCGTCGGAACGATTGAAAGTCAAGTCAAACAAAAACCGCCTTATAGCTGCTCTTTTGATCTGAATTGAGGACGTTTATTTGTGTTTTTGCCTAGGCTTATATTTTGAGGCTTGCCGTCTTTAATACTTGCCGAAATTAAAGCCAAACCAATACATTCAGTAAAATTATAAATTACAAAATATATATTTTGTAATTTTTGGTAATAATACCTAGTGACGTATATATGTATATATAATATATTATATATATATAATATATATATATATATATATATATATATATATGTATATATATATATTATATATATATATATATATTATATATATATATATATATATATATATATATATATATAATATATATATATATATCGTATTTGTTTGTATCGTTAAAGTAATACTGTTTTCGATTATTTACTTAATTTCGAAACATGTCACAGATTACAGAATTAATGTGTAAACTTTGAATAGGTACGCGTGCCATTCAAAATTGCTTGGCGTGCCAGAGATGGCACGCGTGCCATAGGTTGTCGACCCCTGGACTAGGTATTTAAAGTGTGGGTTTTCCGACAGCTGATTATCATAAGATAGATCGTAATACATTATTTTTTGTCTTGAAAAAAGTAAAATTGATTTTTGGCAAAAACATTGTTTTTTTCTTCAAAAGTCTAGGGACTTTTTACCCTATGTAGTATAAAAAAATTCTCGTGCTACCTTGAAAGTGCTACCGAAAAGCTAGTCTAACAAGTGGTTGGAAGATTGGAAAAAACATTTCAATACGTGCGTTGCATGAAACGAAGACTACTTTCACGGAGAATTAATCAATTAATAGTTTTTGTCTTATTTAATCAGTTCCTTTAATTTTTGATCATACGGATGCTGCTATTTTCATCCAACACTTACTTTCCTACAATACTTAACTACAAACAAGATGATAAACCGAAAATATCAATGATTTTAGCACTGGCAAAAACATCATTAACACATAAGTTAATTTTAAAATCTGTCATCTATCCCAGCGAATTTCCACGTAAAATAATGTCAGAAATCTATTAAAATTGAAATATTAAACGAGATTAGACGTTTCTATTTGCTTATATATTTGTTAACTAGTATACAATTTTATTTATATCTTGAAGCTTTTGTAAAATGTCATACGCTTCTCAAGCTTGGGGACATTAGTATTTCGTATTAACAAAAATACCAAAAAAACAGTGAAGTGATTTAACAGGTATTTCCCTCTCTAACTGGTAGTTCTAAAATACATACTACTCCCATAAATACTGTTACAAACTTTCACGTTCGCCCTTTATACGAGGCTGGTTTGAAAAGTCCGTGCAAAAATAAAAACTACTTATGTGTTTTTGGGGTAAACCTTTTTTATTTTTCGACATAGTCTCCTTTTAGGCTTATACACTTCGTCCAACGATGTTCTAGTTTGTTGATCCCTTCCGAATAATAGGATTGGTCCAAGTCTGCAAAATATCCATTAGTGTCTGCAATCACCTCCTCGTTTGAATAAAATCTTTGTCCCGTCAGCCATTTCTTCAAATTGGGGAACAAATAGTATCCGAGGGAGCCAAGTCTGGAGAATAGGGGGGATGTGAAACGAGTTGGAATCCTATTTCCATTAATTTTGCGACCACAACTGCTGAGGTGTGTGCTGGTGCGTTGTCGTGATGGAAAAGGACTTTCTTGTGGGCCAATCGCGGGCGTTTTTCTTGCAGCTCGGTTTTTAAATGGTCCAATAACGATGAATAATATTCACCTGTAATAGTTTTACCCTTTTCCAGATAGTCGATGAGGATTATCCCTCGCGAATCCCAAAAGACAGTCGACATAACCTTTCCGGCCGAAGGAACGGTCTTCGCCTTTTTTGGTGCAGATTCTCCCTTGGTAACCCATTGTTTAGATTGTTGTTTGGTCTCAGGAGTATAGTAATGTATCCATGTTTCATCCACAGTGACGAAACGACGCTTAAAGTCCTCCGGATTCTTCTGGAACAGCTGCAAACCATCCTTGCAACACTTCACACGATTCCGTTTTTGGTCAAGCGTGAGCAATCGCGGCACCCATCTTGCGGATAGCTTTCTCATGTCCAAATGTTTATGCAAAATATTATATACCCGTTCAGTCGAGATGCCCACAGCACTAGCAAGCTCACGCACCTTAACTCTTCTGTCATCCATCACCATATCATGGATTTGATCAATGATTTCTGGAGTCGTAACCTCCACAGGCCGTCTAGAACGTTCAGCGTCACTTGTGCCCATATGGCCAGTCCAAAAATTTTAAAACCACTTATAAACTGTTCTAATCGAAGGTGCAGAGTCACCATAATGTTTATCAAGCTTCTCTTTAGTCTCCTGAGGCGTTTTGCCTTTCATAAAGTAATGTTTAATTACCACACGAAATTCTTTTTCGTCCATTTCTTGAAAATCACTCGACTTCCTTGATTCACACGAATGCCAAACACAAAGAAATAGACCAATATAGCTGAAACTTGGTGTGCGTTCATTCAAGAGATGCTACTAACTAAACATGACCTCGATACGCGCCGGTGGTGCCACCTCTCGGACTTTGCACGGACTTTTCAAACCAGCCTCGTAAACGTTAA
>JAHKBH010001881.1:0-18588 GCA_019049505.1 Pachyrhynchus sulphureomaculatus
GTCTCTTATTATCCTCTCCAAAACTAAGTTAAATAACGTTGCAGACAGTGCGTCACCCTGTCGTAGTCCCCTTTCCACTATAAAATCCTTTGATTCCAGGCCATTCCACACTATTTTATTGGTCGTTTTTTGTAGAGTCATTTTAACTTATCTGATTAGTTTTTGTTGGTATTTCTAAATGGAACAATGCTTGATACATTCTGTCTCTTATAATTCTATCATAAGCCTGCAGGAAGTCTATAAACAGGATATGTAACGCTATTTTATGCTCATAATACGTAGTTTGAATTTCTTTAACAGTTGTGGATCTGTTACTCCGGAACCCCGCTTGGTATTCCCCCATTCTTTCTTCTGCAAACCCGTTCAATCTCTTCCGCAATACCTTTGCCAGAATCTTATAGCATGTATCTAGCAGAGCTATTCCTTTATATTTTTTGCATAGCATTTTATCACCTTTTTTGTGTAGTAGACTTGTAAGGGCCTTGGACCAATCTTTTGGCATTACCTCCTGTTCCCACACTTGCTCTATTAGTAGAAATAGTTTCTCATGCAGTTGTTCGCCTCCTGCCTTTAACATTTCAGCACTTATTTCGCTTTCACCTGGCTTTTTGTTGTTTTTCATTTCATTAATTATAGCTTTGATTTCTCCTCTTGTTGGCTTACTTACCATATTCCCATCGTCGTCCATTGTTCGCTTTTCTACCTCATTTTCTGTTTCTCCCCATTCAACAATACCTCGAAATACCCCTTCCACTCATCCATTATTTTGTCTGGCTCACTTATTAGTAATCCTGTATTAGTTCTGAGGTAGCTGGTTCGGCTATGGTATCCTTTGTTCATTCGTTTTTACCTCCTAATAGAAGCTTCTCAATTCCTTATTAACAAATCTTTCCTCTATGTTTTTCAATTTTTCTTCATTGTATTGACTCTTCAGTCTTCTGCATGTTTGTTTAAACATTCCTCGAAATTCTCTATATTCTTGAATATTATCTTCATTTGGGTTCATTAACATCTTCTGCGATGCTTTTTTCTTGGCCTCTGCTAGTGCGCTGCACTCGCCGTCGAACCGCCGTAACAATTATCAAGCCAAAAACAGTGTTTAGTCAACACGCGAAATTCGATTTTCTTTCCATTGTTTCGAAAATAATAAAAGTAGCGTCACTAAAACCACTGTAATTTGTAAACTAACACAGCCCCACAAAAAAAAAGTGGGGTATACTTTTGATGCGATATATCAGATCCGTAGTATTTTTGCCCGCTGATCACGAATCTGACGTCAGAATATCGCCATCACTTCTCAATTTTTTTCTAACCTCAAAAAATAGGTAAAAATTAGTAAAAATTAAGAAAAAAATTGATTCAAGCTTTTTCATGAATCCAAAGATGTATTAATATGTATTCGGACACGCTAAGCTAATATTCATCGGTTGGATTAAGCCATACAGTTCTGTTTTCTTTCTAACCTCAATAAATCAGACAGATATAGTGCTTCTCGAATGCAAAAAAAAAACGAATTCAAATTAAAATTCAACCGATTCTTACCAAATTTGGTACACGGAGGTTTTTTGGGTTGCTGATCATGAATCTGAGGTCGGATTTGCAAAATTCAAAATGGCGGATCCAAGATGGCGGACAAATTTTTTGAAAACCAACCGATTCCTACCAAATTTGGTATACAGTTGGGGAATCCTCAAACCTGATACTCTTAAACCCTAAACCCTGAAACCTTAGAGTCCCACACCCTGTAACCTCAAAAAATAGACCTCAATAACCCTGTAACTTTAAAAATGGGACCCAATAAACTCAAAACCAGGACTTTTAAACCATATATTCTCAAATAGTAGACCCTTAAGCCTTAGAATTGCGAAGGTTAGACCCGCGCCTAACTTTCCCTTTTTTGGCTGTATCTTGTTTTTTTTTTCCGCGAATGACCTATTCAAAGGCTGGCTTAAGCAAATGTCTTTTCTTTAAAAAGGAAGCAAGATGCTCTGAACCATCTTTGGATAAGCCTAAATCTCTGACTAGATCACTAAGTTCTGACTGTGATACGAGTATTGGTTCTGGTTTACGGTTGTATGGTAGAAATTCTTTATCTGTGTCACTAGTATATGATAGGTTGTCACTAGAACATTCATTAGTAACAGTGTTTGAATCTTTTTCGACAGTCTCAATGTTTTCGGCATGAACTGATAAGGTGAAATCATTTGTTTCCATAACATCAGCATCAAGTGGTTCAGGAGGCGGAATTAGTTTAGTTGGTCTTGTTACTGTCGAAACATCGTTATAAGTAATAGTGCTTTTATTTTTTCGGTTATGCCTAGATACAACATTCATACAAAAGTAGCAATCATTTTCACTTTATGGTCTATTCCATATTGCTGGTCTGGAATATTTAATCGCCTTCTTATTGATGTACAACATTATTTTGCAAGAACTGCAAATGATGTGGGGAACCCAATCTGTATCCTGGTGCTGTATGTCATTGTTAAAACAATCCTTATATAAGGTTTTAATCTTATCCGTTATCGGTGACCCCATTTTACTCAATAGGTGTTGACAGCAAATATAACAAAATGAATCACTGTTTTTATCGCACTTATGAAAAGTCCTTGTACCGTGAGACCGTTTTCTTGTAGCATTATACTCTACATGAGCCAAGTCACCCACACATGAAGAGCTACGGTCGCTGGATGACGACGGCTGCTGTCCCGCTTTTCCACCCTGACCAACCGCCGATACTGGGTTTCCGAGTCCCTGCATCGTAATTCTCTTTCTTAAACCTGCCATGACGGCATCTAAGCCGTTATCCAGGGACTCTGCCGGCTAATGGAGTAACACCGTTGCCCACCGTGACCACGTGGAGGTGCCCTGGATGCAGGTAGAATAAAAATCGACCGATGAATTTTCTCGGCGTTCAAACTGGCGCGAAAACGTCTGCCATCTTGAATTTTGCAATCCAACCTCAGATTCGTGATCAGCGACCCAAAAAATCCCCGTGTACCAAATTTGGTAAGGATCGGTTGAATTTTAATTTGAATTCGTTTTTGCATTCGAGAAGCACTATATCTGTCTGATTTATTGAGGTTAGAAAGAAAACGGAATTGTATGGCTCAAACCAACCGATGAATATTAGCTTAGCGTGTCCGAATACATATTAATACATCTTTGGATTCATGAAAAAGCTTGAATCAATTTTTTAGGAGTATATTTTCTTAATTTTTACTAATTTTTACCTATTTTTTGAGGTTAGAAAAAAATTGAGATGTGATGGCGATATTCTGACGTCAGATTCGTGATCAGCGGGCAAAAATACTACGGATCTGATATATCGCATCAAAAGTATACCCCACTTTTTTTTTTTTTTGTGGGGCTGTGTAATCATCGAAATTTCATGAAATTTTGATACGTATCGTTTGATGGTTGATACTTCCTAAAAATCATATGGATTTTTAAAAAGGGAGACATCTATCTGTCAGACCAAAAACTTTTCAGCCTACATGTTAAGTCTAATCTTTTCACATTGGGCGTTCATCATATAGTCCTTACCTTGTATCATCAGAACACAATTTATGCAAAACTTCTTGAATGCAAATAGAATTTCAAAAATTGATTTTTGGACCACAAAAACTAAAAGTTTACGCGGAATTATAATGCCAAAAAAATCTGTAATAAAAGTAGAAAACACGGTACCAAATAAAGTTTTTATGTTGCATAACGAAATCTTTTGTTTTTTTCTTTTTTAAATGCACAATTGCCTAACACTTTTCAGTTTAATCGAAAGGCTGAAATTGAATTAAATAATGGATTTATGCTTTTAAAAGTCAACTGTGTTTTATTCTATCTCTGTTGTTATTTAAATTAACAAAACAGTAACGTTGGGAATGTGGAATCTTTGGCACAATGATACTACTCACTCGACGCGCGTTTCCCTAACCATGTTAGCTTCATCAGGAGCGATGATGATTGAGTCAGACAGACGAATGGATGATTTACGCTGAATATAATGACTTCAATAATGTTTTTTCTCCAGTGTCTAGTTGTTATTTATTGAGTTTTCATATGGAGAACGCCATAAAATAAAATAAACTCAGCTGTGTAAGATTTTTTTAATAGAATTGTAATAGATACCATTAGTTTTATGTGTTCAGAATAATAGTTTCGAATATAAAACGCATAAAAAGCTTTTTAAAAACACTTCTCTCTCTCCCAAGAGATTTTTTTAAATTAACTAATGCTCGCTCGAAACAACGATTTTTCAGCTGGGCTATAAAATCTAACCCGGTGGTGGGCGGAGCGGGAGGTATTTTTATTCCTTTTTCTTTAATTTAAAGGATGTTTCTAAATATAGGGTAAAAATTTTGTGACATATGGATGTGTTATGTCCCCGAAAAAGATTTTATTGCTTTTTTATTACCAGGAATTTTAGTTTTAAGGTTTCAAGGAAGTTGGGGAGTTTTTATTATTGGCCTGTTTTATGATACAATGTCGTTTTTATGTGTAGCAACTGTCACCAGTACACGGTAATAAATTTAGTTAAAATGGAAGATTGAAGAAATTTAACAAAATTTGATTTTCAAAGGCTAATAAAGCATAATAATTCGTAATATCCATTACATATTTGCTATACGAGGCTGGTTTGAAAAGTCCGTGCAAAAATAAAAACTACTTATGTGTTTGGGGGTAAACCTTTTTATTTTTCGACATAGTCTCCTTTTAGGCTTATACACTTCGTCCAACGATGTTCTAGGTTGTTGATCCCTTCCGAATAATAGGATTTGTCCAAGTCTGCAAAATATCCATTAGTGTCTGCAATCACCTCCTCGTTTGAATAAAATCTTTGTCCCGCCAGCCATTTCTTCAAATTTGGGAACAAATAGTAGTCCGAGGGAGCCAAGTCTGGAGAATAGGGGGGATGTGAAACGAGTTGGAATCCTATTTCCATTAATTTTGCGACCACAACTGCTGAGGTGTGTGCTGATGCGTTGTCGTGATGGAAAAGGACTTTCTTGTGGGCCAATCGCGGGCGTTTTTCTTGCAGCTCGGTTTTCAAACGGTCCAATAACGATGAATAATATTCACCTGTAATAGTTTTACCCTTTTCCAGATAGTCGATGAGGATTATCCCTTGCGAATCCCAAAAGACAGTCGCCATAACCTTTCCGGCCGAAGGAACGGTCTTCGCCTTTTTTGGTGCAGATTCCCCCTTGGTAACACATTGTTTAGATTGTTGTTTGGTCTCAGGAGTATAGTAATGTATCCATGTTTCATCCACAGTGACGAAACGACGCTTAAAGTCCTTCTGGAACAGCTGCAAACCATCCTTGCAACACTTCACACGATTCCGTTTTTGGTCAAGCGTGAGCAATCGCGGCACCCATCTTGCGGATAGCTTTCTTTTTTTTTTTTTTTTTTTTTTTATGGGTCTAGCACACGTGCTACAGGGAAGTCCCTAAAGCGCTACAGGAGCGACACGTGTGCGGAGAAAGCGATTCACGTTGTTCTTGAATCGCTGTAGATTGTACTCGATGGGAAACACAGTCCTGGGTAAACCATTCCAAAGGTATGATGTTCTCCATATAAAAGACTGCTTGAAAAGCGTTGTACGAGGAGTAACAAGCTGAACCTCATACGGATGTGAAGCATTAGCGCGACGTGTACTTCTAATATGCACCGCTCTGGGAGGAATTAAACGGGCCACATCTTTCGAACACTTTCCATGAAAGTACTTGTAGAATAGGCTCAAGTCGCCAACTGTTCTTCGATGTTCCAGCGAATCAAGGCCGTCGGTCAGTTCCGGGTGTCCAATCAGACGAACAGCTCTTCTCTGGATAGAATCCAACAAATGCAGTGTATGTTTGGGAGCGGAGCTCCAAACATGGGAGCAGTATTCCATAGTGTCCTGTCCAAATGTTTATGCAAAATATTATGTACCCGTTCAGTCGAGATGCCCACAGCACTAGCAATCTCACGCACCTTAACTCTTCTGTCATCCATCACCATATCATGGATTTGATCAATGATTTCTGGAGTCGTAACCTCCACAGGCCGTCCAGAACGTTCAGCGTCACTCGTGCCCACATGGCCAGTCCGAAAATTTTGAAACCACTTATAAACTGTTCTAATCGAAGGTGCAGAGTCACCATAATGTTTATCAAGCTTCTCTTTAGTCTCCTGAGGCGTTTTGCCTTTCATAAAGTAATGTTTAATCACCACACGAAATTCTTTTTCGTCCATTTCTTGAAAATCACTCGACTTCCTTCATTCACACGAATGCCAAACACAAAGAAATATACCAATATGGCTGAAACTTGGTGTGCGTTCATTCAAGAGATGCTACTAACTAAAACATGACCTCGATACGCGCCGGTGGTGCCATCTCTCGGACTTTGCACGGACTTTTCAAACCAGCCTCGTATTTAGTAAAACTAGGTTTTTCTTTTATGCTATGCTGGATTTCTGGTATTGCTTTTATAGCCCAGTCCCCAGGGTAGTTTTTTGGGCGTAGAATATGATAAAAAAAAAGTTTGCGAAAGTTTGATTTACGCTAAGCTCACAAAATTCAAAATAAATTCAAAAATTCGGTTTTTTCGATAATATCTCCAAAACTAAAATAAAATATCGAAAAAATTATAGCACCATGTGAAAGAGCGGGAAATTTTACAAAAAAATGGTATATAGATTATTAGTGTTCCGTACGGAACACTTATAAGATCACTTCGGTGTCTGTCTGTCTGTCTGTCTGTCTGTCTGCCTGTCTGTCTGTCTGTCTGTCTGTCACACCCGATTTTCTCGGAAACTATTTGACATAGAAAGGTGAAATTTGGTATTAATATAGGAATTGATGACCTCATTAGAGCCATGTAGTTTTGAGAATTAAATTTTGACTTAAGGGGTTAGTTTTGGGGGGTGAAGTCGGAAGTGAAAAAAAATTTTTTTACTAGGTCATCGAGTGTGGTGTCAAATGAAAGCTTGTGAAACACGAGTAAAAAAATATATATATAATATTATACTTGCGTGCACTTTTCTTTGTATTATTTTTAAAAATTCGTGAAAAATCGCTGTCCCGGGCCTTATCTCGAAAAGTACTTATCAAAAAATTTCGAAAAAATTCTGGAATATTCTCCACGGGGTGTAGATTGAACGAAAATTATCACGAGTGCATTATCTTTAATAATTTATATGGTATATAAAAAAAACAAAAATTTCAAGTTCATCAGATTTCAGTAAAGATTGGATACAAACGTTGTTGAAAACTCATTTGGGGTGTGTTTTGTGAAGTCACTGATCATTTTATACCACCGTAACATAAATTTTGACTTAAGAGGTTCGTTTTGAGGGGTGAAATCGGAAGTGAAAAAAAATTTTTTTTATTGGGTCATCGAGTGTGGTGTCAAATGAAAGCTTGTGAAAACACGAGTAAATATATATATATATATATATATATATATATATATATATATATATATATATATAATGTAAGATATTCAGCTTGCCGATGGTACTAATAGTTTTTATCTTTGTTGCTTTATAATTTGTAAAACTTAGAACAAATTGTTATTTGCCTGGCATACAGTAAATTACAAAAATTTAGTAAAATATAGTTTTGAAAAAAAAAAATCCTTGTGCATATATCATTACTATACCTTAAGTTTCAATATAAGAATATAATTAAAAATACCACATTGTCTGGGTTATTTAAAAATTGAGTTTTAAAATATGAAAATTTGTCTGCTGTAGTGCGCCTCTCTGTGCCACTCAAATTACCCTACAGGTCTTAACTTTGAAGTAAATGAAAAAAATTTTTCTTTAGTTATTTATTTTTTCAATGCCAATCGATCTGTCGAGCTAGATTTTAATTTTTTTCCACAATTTCCCGATATTTTCAGAAGAAGTATTAATTTTTATGAAAAAAACGTATTTCACGGGAAAATCACTCTATAGATCGTAATTTTTACCTAATCATAACATATATTTTTTTAAAATGTTCGTTTTTGCCTATCGATCGGTAGTGCTGGATTTTCCAAAATTTGAGAAAAAAAATTATATTTCCATGGAAGTACGGTTTTTTCGCAAATAGCTACTCACAGATGGTTTTCCACCCATATTCAGGACAGATTTTTCTCACAAATCAATCCTTTTGATGGACAATCAACCCATCGACTTCGGATTATCATTTTTTCTCCAGGTTTTTCAAAAATTGCAGGTATCTTTGGCAGGATATACCACATGGAGGTAGTGTCTGTTGGTATTCCTTTGTGTGTGTGTGTGTGTGTCTGTCTATGTACGCGTGTGTGTATGCGAGCGTGCGTGCCTGTGTGAGTGCGTGTGCATTATTCATTGTTAGGATGTCGAGGATTAATCATGAATGAATTTAGAAATATCCCGTAAATTTATTGCAGGACAGTTCCGATACAGAAGAATCCCGTTAAATCTAACTGATTTCATTATTATTGAGTCGACGAAATAACACACACACGCACACGCATACACACACACACGCACGCATTCACACACGCACGCATTCACACACACACACACAGACACAAAGTGATACCAGCAGACACTACGTCCATGTGGTGTATCTTGGGTAACGCTAAAGATGTCTGCAATTTTTGAAAAACCTGGGGCAAAAATGATAATTCGAGGTCCGTATATGAAAAGAAAACCATCTGTTAATAGCTATTTGCGGAAAAAACCGTGCTTCCATGGAAATACAAAGTTTTTGAAAAACACGGGAGACAAATCAAAAATCCAGCCCGATCGATCGATTGGCAATAAAAAAAATGAACATTTAAAAAAAAAATGTTATGATTAGATGAAATTACGATCTATAGCAGGGTTGTCAAGGTCATGTACAGTTCGAGCCAATTTCGGAGGTAACGCCTCCCGCTGCCCCCACCACTGCTGCTGTCACCGTTCGCGCAGTCTCAGGAGCGGCTATGAGAGACATAGGAGGAGCGCATTGTGTTTGGTAAGCGGCCGAGCCGCGATCAGCGGCTCGGCCGCTTTAACGTCTAGCAGTGGTGGGGGCAGCGGGAGGCGTTACCTCCGAAATTGGCTCGAACTGTGCATGACCTTGACAGCCCTGATCTATAGAGTGATTTTCTCGCGAAAAAAAAACGCCGTTTCTTCATAAAGATTAATATTTCTGAAAATTCTGGAAAATTGTGAAAAAAAAAAAACAACTAAAATCTAGCTCGACAGATCATTTAGTCATGAAAAAATGAATAATTAAAAAAAATCTTTTCGATTACTTCAAAATTAAGACCTGTAAGGTAATTTGAGTGGCACAGTGTGGCTTCGTTCCACTGCGCCGGCAATTTTACATTTAATGCAGCGCGAAATGGTTTTTAGTTATTGTTAAAAGTATATTTGATATTAGAAAATCATTAAAAACTTTTAAAAAACTTTCTCTTTTTTTGTAATTATTCTCTTAAAAAAGTATTTATGATAAACATGTTTTTTGCTTATTATTAATCATACAACTGAAGCTTAAAATACAAAAAAATATTTAAAGGTGGAAAATGAAAGATAAAAGTCTAAGCTTTAAGTAAAAAGTATTCATATTTCATTTAAATAGCCAGGTATAAAGAAAACAGTTATTGAAAACACAAAAAATTCTAAATTACTCGAAGAAATTAAATGAATTACGTACACTCTGGCCGTCATATTGGATCCGCTATTTTGAATTTTTTCAAAAACCCCTTAATAGTCAATTTTAAAATATTTAACGGTATACAGAAACGTTAATTTAATCATAAATGAGGTTGGAAGCATGATTTCCACTCAACTGAAGGGATTAAACCAGCCATTTTATTTTAAATATTTTTTTTTAGATTACGGTACAACTAACAAAAAATAATCTATACACCATCTTTGTGTAAAATTTTCCTATTTATCACGTGGTGCCATTCGTTTTTCAATATCTTTTTTATTTTTCGAGATATTTGCGAAAAAACCGAATTTTATTTTCAATTTTGTAGGCTTAGCGTATACTTTAGAGCAGCAAACTTTCTTTATCGTATTCTACGTCACAAAAACTACCTGTATGCCAAAATGCAGCATAATGAGAGCTGTTCGTCAAAATTTGCCTCTGAAGACTGGGCTATTTAAGGAAGCTAGCGAAATCGCTTTCGTCGCTGCTATATAATCATTCCCTGTCTCTGAAGTAATATCGTCCAAAAACTGCATGTTAGTTAATTAACTGTAAGTTTCTAAATTTCCAATTAAATTATTTTACCACTTCCTATCGATAACCCCACATCTTTCGATCTGACTTGTGACAACTAATTAAATTAATTAAAAGAATTAGCCACCGTTAGCAAAAATCAAATTAAAACCATTAGGCCCTGATGTCGAACCGTCGAACTTTCATCTGAAAGGAAACAAATATTTTCCGCACATTTTCCCTTATTTTCCGATGGAAGTAGGGGAAAGACGGGCAACCGGTAGCAAATTTAATTTTTACTATAACTCTCTTGAATGTAATAACAATTAGGTTCTTCATAAGAAGGAGTTCTTAAAGATGCCGGTATGAAGAGTAATGAGATGAAATTCATACCTGTATTCCTAGCGTGAAACTCCTGACATGAATCAAGCACGCAATCTTCATCATGAACATATTTACAGATTCGACTCAAGTTACCACTTTATTGTGTGTCAAAGTTAATGTCTCCCAGAATAGTGATAGTAATTTGACAACCAAGCAATTTTCTTGTATGACGTCAAGACAAGAACATAACTGAAAAAGGTACTATCCTATACATACATATACATATATATATATATATATATATATATATATATATATATATATATATATATATATATATATATATATATATATATACGAGGCTGGTTTGAAAAGTCCGTGCAAAAATAAAAACTACTTATGTGTTTGGGGTAAACCTTTTTTATTTTTCGATATAGTCTCCTTTTAGGCTTATACACTTCGTCCAACGATGTTCTAGTTTGTTGATCCCTTCCGAATAATAGGATTTGTCCAAGTCTGCAAAATATTCATTAGTGTCTGCAATCACCTCCTCGTTTGAATAAAATCTTTGTCCCGCCAGCCATTTCTTCAAATTGGAGAACAAATAGTAGTCCGAGGGAGCCAAGTCTGGAGAATAGGGGGGATGTGAAACGAGTTGGAATCCTATTTCCATTAATTTTGCGACCACAACTGCTGAGGTGTGTGCTGGTGCGTTGTCGTGATGGAAAAGGGCTTTCTTGTGGGCCAATCGCGGGCGTTTTTCTTGCAGCTCGGTTTTCAAAACGGTCCAATAATGATGAATAATATTCACCTGTAATAGTTTTACCCTTTTCCAGATAGTCGATGAGGATTATCCCTTGCGAATCCCAAAAGACAGTCGCCATAACCTTTCCGGCCGGAGCTTCGGAGGAACGGTCTTCGCCTTTTTTGGTGCAGATTCCCCCTTGGTAACCCATTATTTTAGATTGTTGTTTGGTCTCAGAAGTATAGTAATGTATCCATGTTTCATCCACAGTGACGAAACGACCTTAAAGTCCTCCGGATTCTTCTGGAACAGCTGCAAACCATCCTTGCAACACTTCACACGATTCCGTTTTTGGTCAAGCGTGAGCAATCGCGGCACCCATCTTGCGGATAGCTTTCTCATGTCCAAATGTTTATGCAAAATATTATGTACCCGTTCAGTCGAGATGCCCACAGCACTAGCAATCTCACGCACCTTAACTTTTCTGTCATCCATCACCATATCATGGATTTGATCAATGATTTCTGGAGTCGTAACCTCCACAGGCCGTTCAGCGTCACTTATGCCCATATGGCCAGTCCGAAAATTTTGAAACCACTTATAAACTGTTCTAATCGAAGGTGCAGAGTCACCATAATGTTTATTAAGCTTCTCTTTAGTCTCCTGAGGCGTTTTGCCTTTCATAAAGTAATGTTTAATCACCACACGAAATTCTTTTTCGTCCATTTCTTGAAAATCACTCGACTTCTTTGATTCACACGAATGCCAAACACAAAGAAATAGACCAATATGGCTGAAACTTGGTGTGCGTGCATTCAAGAGATGCTACTAGCTAAACATGACCTCGATACGCGCTGGTGGTGCCATCTCTCGGACTTTGCACGGACTTTTCAAACCAGCCTCGTATATATATATATATATATATATATATATATATATATATATATATATATATATATTAACTTTTTAAAAAAACTCTTTCTTGTAACTTTGAATTTTATCTGGTTTTGTTCGTGTAAACGTTATTTTTTTTCGTGATCAAAGTCAGATTTTGCTAGTGATTTTTACAGTAAAATAATATAAATAAAATAATCTCAGTGCTAAGTTGATCCCCGACCAAATATTGAACAATGATTTTCATGCAGCTTTAACCATTCAAGGCCGCTGAAGCTTTCTGCTGCAAAATGATAGCAACTTTGACGATTTACTCTGGAAGCGGTCCAAATTCGAGTTCTGAAAGGATTATATTTTTATTTATACTATATTTGCTGAGGTAGCTATTGCTAAACCCAGGGTTTTCGTGCTGAAAAATGTAGCTAAATTTGTTTTTTATAATACATAAGCAATTTTCAATATCTTTCTTCTGCTTTATTAAAATTTTGGTACCTCAGGAGCTGTTGAAGCTTGTGAAAAGTAAAAACTTTAATAACTTATTCTAGTTTATTATTACGAAAATATTTTCCTGATTTCTTCGGTCTTCTTACCCGTCCTTCCCCCGAAACGATTTCTATCAGTCGTCGCAGATGGAAAATACTCGTTACTGTCAATAATTTCATTTACGGGACCTAATTTTGTTAGAGGGGAATCAGACCGCGCGGTAAATATCCAATTATATGATTGTGTGTCATCCTCATTGACATTTTTCCTTATTGGGAAACGGAAAAGTCGGCAAAACCGGAAAATTCTTACGTAGACACGAACCTAAATTTGATTTAAATATCAAATCTCAGTGAAATATCATCATAATCGAATTGATTGACAATAAAACGCCTTTGTTGCTTATTTTTGTATGAATTGAATAAAATCTCATAAATATTATATATATATTTATATATATATATATATATATATATATATATATATATATATATATATATATATATACATATATCTGTGTATATATATATATATATATATATATATATATATATATATATATATATATATATATATACTAGCCGGGCCCGCGGCTCCGCTCGCGGGGACTTGATTCACTACTATCGTCACTGCTTATTCCTTATGTTACCCAACGTAATAAAATATCTCCCATTATCTCTCCTTATCTACCAATATTTCTCCTTATTTCCCATTATCGCTACATAATTTCCATTATCTAGGCTTATCTTTGCTCATCTCCCATTGTTTCTCCTTATCTCCCATTATTTCTCCTTATCTCCCATTATCTCACCTTATTTCCCATTATCTAGGCTTATCTCGACTTATCTCCCATTATTTCTCCGTATCTCCCATTATTTCTCCTTATCTCCCATTATTTCTCCTTATCTCCCATTATCTCACCATAACTCCCATTATTTTATACTTATCTCTGCTTATCTCCCATTATCTCTCCTTATCTCCCATTATTTATACTTATCTCCCATTATCTCACCTTATCTTCCATTATCGAGGCTTATCTCGACTTATCTCCCATTATTTCTCCTTATCTCCAATTATCTCACCTTATCTCCCATTATATAGGCTTATATCGAATTATATAGAAACATATGTATAATTTTAAAAAAACACGTAAATCGGATAAGTGGTTCTCGAGTGATAAGCGCACTAACGGACAGACAGACAGACAGAGAGACGTTGCATTTTATATATATTGTATTCTTTGCTACATGATATTGTTCCATATTTAATGCTTTAGGGAGTGTATTTGCAAGAGAACGCGCTAGCGGCAAACTTTTCTCCGACTTAATTCACTATTATCGTCACTGCTTATTCCTTATATCACCTAATAAAATGTAGCCTATAACCTGGCCAGAGAACATACGTATGGTTAAAAAAAAGCACGTAAATCGGATAAGTAGTTCTGCAGTGATAAGCACACTAACGGACGGACGGACAGACAGACAGACGGACAGAGAGACATTGCATTTTATATATATTATAGATATTCTCTGCTACATAATAATATTGTTCCATATTTAATGGTTTGGACTGTGTATTGCAAGAGAACGCGCTAGCGGCAAATTTTGTCCGACTTCATTTACTATTATTGTCACTGCTCATTCCTTATGCTACCTATCGTAATAAAAATATAGCCTATAACCTGGCTGGAGAAGATATGTATGTTTAAAAAAAAAAAAGTACGAAAATCGGATAAGTGATTCTTCAGTGATAAGTGCACTAACGGACAGACAGACATACAGAATACGTTTCATTTTATATATATTATAGATGTAATAAAATATATACCTATAACCTGTTCAGAGAACATATGTATGAATTTAAAAAATCACGTAGGTTCCCGAGGGATAAGCGCATTAACGGACAGACAGACAGACAGACAAACATTGTATTTTATATATATATTATAGATATAGATTATTTTTATTATTATATAACCTGGCCAAAGAATATATGCATGAATTTAAAAAAAGACAGGTAAATGTGATAAGTGGTTCCTGCGTGATAAACGCACTAATAGACAGACAGACAGACAGAGAGACATTGCATTATATATATATTATAGATTATACATATACAGATACATAATATTGTTCCATATTTAATGGTTTAGGCTGTGTATTGCAAAGGCACGCGCTAACGGCAAACTTATTTGCGACATCATTCACTATTTTACGTCACTCCTCATTCTTTATGCTACCTATCGTAATAAAATATAGCCTATAACCTGGCCAGAGAACATATGTATGTTTTAAAAAAAAAAGTACGTAAATCGGATAAGTTTGTTTTCAGTGATAGGCGCACTAACGGACAGACAGACAGACAGACAGACAGACGTTACATTTTATATATATTATAGATGTAATAAAATATATATCTAAAACCTGGTCAGAGAACATATGTACGAATTTAAACAATCACGTAAATCGGATAGGTGGTTCTCGAGGGATAAAAACGCACTAACGGACAGACAGACAGACAGAGAGAGGTGCAATTTGTTTATATTATAGGTATAGATTATTATGATTATTATATAACCTGGCCAAAGAATATATGTATGAATTTAAAAAAAGACGTAAATCAGATAAGTGGTTCTCGCGTGATAAACGCACCAGTGGACAGACAGACAGACAGAGAGACATTGCATTTTATATATATTATAGATTCTAGATATTCTCTACTACATAATATTGTTCCATATTTAATGGTTTAGACTGTGTATTGCAAGGGAACGCGCTAGGGATAAACTTTTTTCCGACTTCATTCACTATTATCGTCACTGCTCATTCCTTATGCTACCTATCGTAATAAAATATAGCCTATAACCTGGCCAGAGAACATATGTATGTTTAAAAAAAAAAAGTACGTAAATCGGATAAGTGGTTCTCCAGTGATAAGGTCACTAACGGACAGACAGACAGACAGACAGACAGACAGAGAGACGTTGCATTTTATATATATTATAGATATATAACATATATATATATGTATATATATATATATATATATATATATATATATATATATATATATATATATATATACATATATATATATATATATATATATATATATATATATATATATATATATATATATATATATATATATATATATATATATATACATATATATATATATATATATATATATATATATATATATATATATATATATATATATATATATATATATATATATATATATATATGAGAGAATCTGCTAAGATGGAGTTGATGGTAAAACGAAGACAAAACTAAATAAATGCTAATGAATCGACAAGCACACAGAGACAGAGTAGTGCAGAATGTCAACATGGGCGAGTCCAATTTCGAACCAGTACAGAGCTTTACCTATCTAGGAGCCACAGTAACGAGTGACTATAACGCCACTGAAAAGATAAAATGCCAGTAGGTGTATGTTTGCGATGCAGAAGCTGTTAGGATCAAAACAACTCTCAAAAGCATCGAAGATATGAATTTACAAAAACATAATCAGACCAGTCCTTACATATAGTAGCTAAACGTGGACTCTGACAGTAATATGGAAAGGGAAACGATTTGAGCAAAAGGTATTCAGGAAAATATGCAAACCCGTGCAGGATCAGGATGCAGGAGGGTTTTGCATCAGAACAAATCAAGAGATAAAAGATTTCTACAATAGTTCCGATACTAATAATGGTCCGCAATGTATGTTGATTCAAATATATAATAAACTTCCAAAAAAAATAACGGGAATCTCACCTATAAGTAAATTTAAATCAGAGTTAAGACGATACTTGGTACTTAGAGCACATTACTCATTGAATGAGTTTTTATATAGGTCAAGATTGTTGGTACCCAGATGTGAATAATGTAATGATTATTATTTCTTCTTTTCTTTTATATGTTTTATATGTTAAATGTATTTTTAATTATTTTTGACGTATTCTGTACTATGTCTTTGTACTATATTGTGCATCTGCATCAGTCAAAAAAAAGAAATAAATGTTTATTTATCTTATATATATATAAAATGCAACGTCTCTCTGTCTGTCTGTCTGTCCTGTGCACTGTCTGTCTGTCCGTTAGTGACTTTATCACTGGAGAACCACTTATCCGATTTACGTACTTTTTTTTTTTAAAACATACATATGTTTCTCTGGCCAGGTTATAGGCTATATTTTATTACGATAGGGTAGCATAAGGAATGAGCAGTGACGTAAAATAGTGAGTAAAGTCGGAAAAAAGTTTGCCGCTAGCGCGTTCCTTTGCAATACACAGCCTAAACCGTTAATTATGGAACAATATTATGTAGCAGAGAATATCTATAATCTATAATCTACAATATATATAAAAATGCAATGTCTCTCTGTCTGTCTGTCTGTCCATTAATGCGTTTATCACGAGAGAGCCACTTATCCGATTTACGTGTCTTTTTTTAAATTCATACATATATTCTTTGGCCAGGTTATATAATATAATAATAATAATCTATATAAAATGTAACGTTTCTCTGTCTGTCTGTCTGTCCGTTAGTTCGTTTATCCTTCGAGAACCACTTATCCGATTTACGTGATTTTTTAAATTCATATATATGTTCTATGACCAGGTTATAGATATACATTTTATTACATCTATAATATATATGAAGTGCAACGTATCTCTGTCTGTCTGTCTGTCTGTCTGTCTGTACTGTCTGTCTGTATGTCCGTTAGTGCGCTTATCACTGGAGAACCACTCATCCGATTTTCGTACTTTTTTTTTAAAACATACATATGTACTCCGGCCAGGTTATAGGCTATATTTTATTACGATAGGTAGCATAAGGAATGAGCAGTGACGATAATAGTGAATGAAGTCGGAAAAAAGTTTGCCACTAGCGCGTTCTCTTGCAATACACAATCTAAACCATTAAATATGGAACAATATTATGTAGCAGAGAATATCTATAATCTATAATATATATATAAAATGCAATGTCTCTCTATCTGTCTGTCTGTCCATTAGTGCGTTTATCATGCGAGAACCACTTATCCGATTTACGGTGTCTGTTTTTTTAAATTCATACATGTATTCTTTGGCCAGGTTATATGTAAATGCAACGTCTCTCCTTCTGTCTGTCTGTCTGTTCGTCCGTTAGTGCGCTTATGACTGGAGAACCACTTATCCGATTTACGTGCTTTTTTTTTAAATATACATATGTTCTCTGGCCAGGTTATAGACTATATTTTATTACGTTAGGTAACATGAGGAATAAGCAGTGACGATAATAGTGAATCAAATCGGAAAAAGTTTGCCGCTCGCGCGTTTCTCTTGCAATACACTGCCTAAACCACTAAATATGGAACAATATCATGTAGCAAAGGATATCTATAATATATATAAAATGCAACGTCTCTCTGTCTGTTTGTCCGTTTGTGCGCTTATCACTGGAGAACCACTTATCCGATTTACGTGCTTTTTTTTTAAACATACGTATGTTCTCTGGCCAGGTTATAGGATATATTTTATTACGTTAGGTGACATAAGGAATAAGCAGTGACGATAATAGTGAATCAAGTCGGAGAAAAGTTTGCCGCTAACGCGTTCTCTTGCAATACACTGCCTAAAGCATTAAATATGGAACAATATCATGTAGCCAGGAATATAATATATATAAAATGCAACGTTCTCTCTGTCTGTCTGTCCGTTAGTGCGCTTATCACTCGAGAACCAATTATCCGATTTACGTGTTTTTATAAATTTATACATATGTTCTCTATAATTCGATATAAGCCTAGATAATGGGAGATAATGGGAGATAAGGAGAAATAATGGGAGATAAGTCGAGATAAGCCTCGACGATGGGAGGTAAGGTGAGTTTATGAGAGATAAGTATAAATAATAGGAGATAAGGAGAAATAATTGGAGATAAGCAGAAATAAATCTAGATAATGGGAGTTATGGTGAGATAA
>JAHKBH010001883.1:0-39001 GCA_019049505.1 Pachyrhynchus sulphureomaculatus
AGAGGTCCAAATATTCCGTTTAAAACTAAACCGTATTGTTGCGGTATTTTTTAATAGCAGAATTTTTGGCCCCTTTTTTGTTTTTAGAGCCCCCAAAATCTTACAGCCGCTAAGACTACTTACAGTTTTCTAAACAAACGAACTTTCCAATGAACCTATATCTCAGATTTTACGTTCAAGGAAGGAATGAAAAATGGGCTTCCTAAACATGATGGAGCACATAGTCACAAGCACCTTTGTAAATTAGAATTGGCCGGACGAAAACTGTTCCTAGGAAGTGGGATTGGTAAGTCCTTTCGAATTAATATTGTCCTCTTGCGGTCAACAATACCTTACCGAATCATACGCCCTATGTACCATGATATTTGTGGTGGGTGGTATTTAAAAAATTTTAGCTTTAATGCTCAGAGACCTTTAAAAAAATATCGTATCATTTAGTAGAAACTCTCCTCCAGTCAGCTAAAAGTAAAATCAAGAAGCCGGGAGTTCTTATACGAATGATCGTCATAAAATCTAGTAAAACAGATATCTATTACGTGCAATTGAAAAGGAAGGACGAAAGCGTTAGAAACTATTTCGCAGCACATTTTTTTTTTAATTTAGTTTAATAAAACATTAATTTATTTACGAATAATAGTAATCCTGTAAAAAAATTACGTGTCATAAATATTCAAAGCAGATCTTTGAAAAAATAATTTTTCAGCCTAAATTTATTACCTTATACGGCCTAATCATTTTTTCTCTCTTTGTCGTAACATATAGTAAATCAATTATACCACTAAAAAAATGTAATATAAGATAAAGAGGCATTCCATCTATCATATTTCGTGTGAAAGTTAAATTGATAAAAGAGTTAATTTTTATCAAATTGTATTTGAAAATTTGCACATAGACGTAAAAACACAAAAATAATAATTTTTTTTGTCTTTATATATTTGTTCTGGATATTATCACCAATAAAAATGAACGATATTTTTTTTTTTTCGCATTTTAAAATTTTAAATTTTCAAATTAGACAGGCAAGGCCACTTGTGACTTCATGACCTAATATTTTGGGTGTAATCCTAAACCTAAAAACATGAACAAATATATTTATATATATATATTATATAATATATATATATATATATCTAGATAGTATATATATACATATACGATATGAATATATATATATATATATATATATATATAATAATCTATATATATATATATATAATACTTATAATATATAAGACCCTATATATTAATATACTGGTAGAATCTCGGTTAATATAAATCCGAATTTTTAAATAGAAGTTTTAGAATGAATACAACATTTGCAGACTGACCTTAAAAGCATTTATATAATTATATATTAAAACAGAGAATAGAAAAAATTAGTTTTACTTATTTTATGTATAATATATATATATATGGGAAATTATTCGAAATATAAAATAGCTTTACCATCTCTTAACTTTAACGTCTTAAAAAATGGGTAATTTTTATAACTGGCACTTCGCGTTTTGAGCCGTTATTTCTACATTTTTGGCATGCAACATTTTTTGCTCTCTCCAAACGTTTGATGAGCAAAACATCCGCGTTTCGGTTGCATTTACTTGTTGTTTCTACATAAGTTAAACGCGTTTTTTTTGTCTTAGGGCCTCTAGTCCTTCTAGACTGTGACATTTTTACTGGAATATTGTCCAATTGTGGCTATCTACTTCGTTATCAGGTTGTGGCATCGTCATCACTGTCCTATTTTATTAGCATTTTTTTTGAATTTACACTTTTATTAATTCCTTGGTCAGTCATTGTTTTATCTTCTTTCACACTATCACTGTTTAACCATTCACAAACATCGGTTTCCGTAACTACTTTCCACATCGTACTATTCTCCTAATAATAATTTGAATGTAGTCTTTCACATTATCTTCTTGTTTCCGCCTTTAAGTAATGTCTGTCTCGTGTGGAATCAATTGTTTAACTCATAGCTCATGTTTTTCCCAGGAGTAGACTACTCTTTACCTTGATTCTTAGGCTTGAAGCTATCCACGAGGAAGATATAACATTTTTCAAATTTTATCCGTTTTTTTTAGACAATCAGTAAGATTTGCCACCTTCATCTACTTCTGGTCTTAAATATACTCCAATAACAAATCGCCTGGAATTGCGTTTCCATTACAAACAAATAAACACCTTGATCCATAGGCTGAATGAGAGAAGTTACAGCAGGAGGCAAAAAAACATGCTTTTAATTTCCCCACTTTCAAGTTGCTCCAGCACTTGGGTTGAGTGGGGGGAGTTAATCTAGTAATAGAATACATTTTCTAGGATAACCATGTTCTTTTAAAAAAGTTCCACTTTGGGAATAAAATCTCAAAAAAAACATTCTTTAAATAGAGTCGCGTTTATCCAGGCATTGTTTTGATTTTTATACAAAACAGGAAAAGCATTGCGACGAAAATTCTTAAAAGGTTCGTGGATTTGCTGACTTACCAATACATAATAACGGGAGTTTTTGTCTTCCAGAAACATTACTGCACGCAAGAACAGTAATGCGTTCTTTGCTACGTTTGTAACCAGGTGCTCCAGCTTCCGTTTTTGAAGCTAATGTATTTGACGGCAACATTTGTAGTTCAAGCCCTGTTATCATCATAATTATAGAATTTGGTCTAGTTGTAACCATGTTTCTTTCATAAGCTGCTCACAATTCTCTGCAAATTTTTTTTGCAGCAGTATAGATCAGCCTACAATCTTTCTCTACAAACTTTCAGTTGACTAACACCATGTATTTTTTTCCACCTATCTAGCCATCCAATACTTGCAGAAAAATTTACAGGCGCTTCAATAACCGGCAACTCTTCACTTAAAACTCACTGCTCTTATATTTTTAAAATTGTTCCTGAAATTGGTATTCCACGTTCTCGATTCTGTGTATACTTAAAAATAAAGAATCATCCCCACTCTTTGGTATTCACCGCTTTTCATACTTTTTCGTGCCTGTGTGGGCGATGACAAAAAAACACTACACTAATTTTCAAGTTTTATCGCAATTTTTTCTCCATTCTGAAAACACTAATCACAGCTACAACCTAAATCCTTCGCTATATTTTTAAGAAAATTCACCATTATCTAAGCGTTGAATTGCTTTTTTCTCTTTTAACGGTAATAACAACCAGGTTTAGCGCTTATTATTATGATGTTTCCATTTTGTAAAATATTTATTAAAACGAAACTATTACCTCTGCGGCCACTTAAATTGGCACATTGGAGAGTAAATCGATCCCCTCCTGATTCTATTAAGAAAAATAGATGCCGTTTTCTTAAGCTACCCTGCATAAATTAGAAAATCCGTGTAAAATATTATCCTCCTCCATGTACTATAGCACTCGATGACGAATTTTGTAATAATCCTTTCAGCCTTTTAAAAGTGATCTCGCAACAAATACTCAAACTGATAGCAGTCAAAAGTATTTTTAAAAAAATGCCATTTTGGCTGCTATATGCTTAAAAAATAGTAATTAAAATTTGTATTTATGTTTTTCATTCAATTTAAACTTTAAATTTTATTTTGTATTTACTATTGGTAGTATCATATAGAAAATGTAGCTATCGCTACAGAATGGGCCTAACAGGTCGGTGAAAGAAGGAAAAGAAAACAAAGCCGTGTTGGCTACAGCTGGATCTTTAAAAATTTTTGCTTCGTTACTTTCTCAGAGATGGTGCTCAAGTAGAAGTTAATGTTATAAGTAACGATATTAAGGGACGCACTACAACTCTAAAAAGTTCGTACGAGGCATATTTTAATGAATCGTTTTTGTTATTTACTCAAAAGGACGAAAATGAAATTTCGCGTCGTAATCAAATATTAATTTTTTTTAAAAGAGATACATTATGGGAGAAATCTGTACCTTCAATTATAATAGTTTCTAAAATGGTTTTAAAAAACTTTCAAAGCGGTGCCGTATGAGTACAGAGGGCGAAGAATGTTTTTGGGGATATTATCTGCGTCGGCCTCTCTAATTACCGTTTTTTTTTTTTTTCTTATGGGCGTAGCACACGTGCTGTCAGGTAATCCCTAAAGTGTTACAACGCGTGTCCGGACAAAATACAAACAAAAAATAAGAAGAAAAAAAAAAAGAAAAAAAAGCGATTTTACGATGGTCTTGAATCGTTAGGAAACACACAGTCCTGGGCAAATCATTCTAAAAGGATGATGTTTCTCCATAAAAAAGACTACTTGAATAGTGTTGTACGAGGCAATAATTAACAAGCGGAACCTCATGCGGATTTAATGAATTAGCGCGATGTTCTGGGAGGAATTAAGTCGGCTACATCCATCGAACATTTTCCATGAAAATAATGATTGTAGAATAGACTCAAGTCTTTTTTTTTGTCCGTTGCGTAGCTATATTTTCGTGGTAGTTATATACTAAGTCTAAAAATTAACTATTAGTTTCAGCGTAAATATTTGTCTATAGTTTCACAAAGTCAAAACAATTCTGGTTATATATTTGTTGACAACTGATATAGGATTAAAAATCACTAAAGAGATTTAAAATATCAATCCGATTAAGTTGCCATAGAAGACCATTATATTTTTAGCATTGTTTTTTTAGTGTTCCGTACGGAACACTGATAAGATCACTTCGATGTCTGTCTGTTCGTCAGTCTGTCAGTCCGTCTGTCCACATCCGATTTTTCTCCGAAACTATTTTTAACATAGAAAGTTGAAATTTGGCATTAACATAGAACTGATGGCCCCATCAGAGCCGTGTAATTTTAAAAGCTAAATTTTGACCTTAGAGGGTTAGTTTTGGAGGGTGTGAAATCGGAAGTGAAATTTTTATTTTTGTACCAGGGGGCTTGTTTCAAATGAAAACTTGTTGAAAAACTCGAGTTCAAAAATATATTACAGTAGATACTCGATTATGTGAACACTCTTGTTGTATGAATTATCCACTATAGTGAACAGTAGAAATTTAATATTAGAGGTTCTATAGAGTGAATCTCGATTAAACGAACAATTTTCGGTGCTTCCCCCAGTGCTAATAGGGGATATTCTCTTAAAAATTTACTCTTGTTATTTGAATGTATTTAGGTATAGATTAGTATTGCCGGGCGATTATCGTGCTACCTTTGGTGTCCTGGTCTGTTAATTTGATATTAAATACTTAGTGACTTTAGTGTCCACACACAGTGAAAAGTATGAAACGAAAAAGTGTTAACACTATCAGAAAAACGTGACATCATAAAGAATTTGGAAAATGGAGTGAGTTTTACACACCTTGCAAAAAAGCATGATATAGCTAAATCTACTGTTCGTGCAATTAAAAAAAATAAAGCGAATATTCTAAGCATAACAACAAAATGCGTTGGTATTATTAAAAGAAAAACATTAAAGTCGGGAGAAAGCCTAGGATGGAGAAACAATTGTATGAATAGTTTTGTAAACGAAGGTTAAGGAATCTTCCAGTGACTAGTGAAACCTATAAAGCTTAAAACAAAATCCTTAAATGAAATTCTCAAGGAAACACCAACATTTTCTACAAGCGATTGTTGGTTACAAAATTTTAAACGCAGATTTGGCATTAGATTTTTGAACATATCTGGTAAAAAATTATCTACAAACCCTGAGCTAGTAGATCCATTTAAACAAGATCTTTGTTCAGTCATATGTAAACTGAATTTAACAAATGATTAAATTTATAACGCAGATGAAACTGGCTTGTCTTTTTTGGAGACTACTACCTGAGAAAACATTGGTAATGAATGATGAAAAAATCGCTCCAGGAAGGAAAGCTGAAAAAGTACGACTTACTTTTCTCGCTTGCACAAATGAGTTTAGAGAATATATTACGCAAAGCAAAAAAAACCTAGATGCTTTAAGAACTTTACTCTCCCTCTGGTTACGATAATTAAAAAAATGCTTGGATGAATGTGGACATTGTTAAGGATTGGTTTTATAGATGCTTTGTTCCTCTAAGTCAGGCGAATATGCAATATGAAAATGTTTCGAATTAACTAAATTCGCGTATATTATACATTTTCAGGTGAAAACATTTTTAAAACAAAAGGTTTACCCGAAACTGCCATTCTGTTATTGGATAATACCCCAAGCCATCCGCCTGCAAAAATCTACAAACCGATGTCATGATGGAAAAAAATCTTTGTTATTTACATGCCACCAAATGCAACACCCTTGATTCAGCCAATGGATCAAAATGTTCTTCGAATCACAAAACTTTACTACAGGTCAAGCTTGTTGTCATCAATTTTATGTTCAGAATCTGAAGATCTCTCAAAACTTTTAAAGCGTTTACCAATAAAAGATGCTGTAATAAACCTATCATTAGCATGGAATAAACTTGAGGTTGACACGATAAAAAAAATATTGGAAAAATATTTTGGATTTCACTAAAAAGAGTAATGATGACTCTGACCCGGAAGAAAACATTCCACTCAGCATTTTAAAAGGAAGAAAAACAAAAATAAAATGGAGGAATCGCTCAAAGAAGTTAAGAATTTGTTGACAGCAGTAAACAGCGAAGTAATTTTTTTAATTGCATAAATCTGTTTTAACATTTATGTATTTAATAAAAAAATATTTTTCAGGTTGAATATTCAAGAGAGGGTGTTGTGAAGTGAAATGAAGATGATTTAAATGAGCAAAATGATGAAGAAGAAGACTTAATTTAATCAATGACGACTCTGACTATGAAAATAAAAAAGAATGAAAAGTTGGAAATTAATTCGTCGGAAACTTTGGACGCATTCAATAAGGAGTAGAGTGAAAAAAAAATATTTTAATACTACTGATTTATTGGTATTGTGAAAATGCAGGAATAAGGCTTTGCAGAAAAGTTTGACTGCAAAAAAAAATCAAAAACAAATCATACAATATTTCCTTAAAATGTAACTGTTTTTTTTTAAAAAAAAATCTTTTTGATAATATGAACAATTTGATTTTATGAAAACCCTGGTATTTATTGGTTCACATAATCGAGCATCTATGGCAAAATGTAATACTTGAGCACACTTTTCTTTGTATTATTTTGAAAAATTGCCAAAAATCGCTGTCTCTCCCTTATCTCGAAAAATAACTGATCAAAAAATTTTGAAAACCTTTTGGAAAATTTTCCACAAGGTGTACATTGAACGAAAATTATCACGAGTGCATTAACTTTAATAGGCTATCTGGTCTATAAAAAAAAACAAAAATTTCAGGGTCATCAGTGTTCAACAAAGGTCAAGATCATTTTATACCTCCATAATTTTTTTTTTTATTTTAAAAGCAGTCAACGCAGGGAACACTAACTGCGCAAGTCCGACTTGCACTTGGCCGGCTATTAATATTATAAATGTCTCTAGAGAAAGGTTTTTGAAAGAAAATTTTAAAATAGAATTCGAGAGAAAAATAATAGTTTGGAAATACAGTGAATAATTTGACGAGATGATGTGCCTATACGTGAAAGAACACACGTATAAACACAAAGCCGTTGAAGTTTTATATATGTACCAAGATTTTATTTCAATCTTAACTTTTTAAATTTTGGATTGTTGTAGCTTCTACTTGATGGAAATTCATTATAAATATATAATAAAAGACTGTTTTTAGTCAATTTCCACTGGTTTATTTAAATTGCGATGACGCGTTTCGCTGTCGATGCATCGACAGCGAAACGCGTCATCGCAATTTAAATAAACCAGTGGAAATTGACTAAAAACAGTCTTTTATTATATACTTAACTTTTTAGTTCTCTCGGTCAACATATCGAGAACCATTTGCTGGATGGATAGACAACATTTATGGACCTACAGGTATCGCTTTTGGTTGTGTTGCGGGGGGTACTAAGAGTAACATTTTGCGAAATCGAAAAAACAAGTGATATGGTACCTGTCGACACTTCTGTTGCTGGACTTATCGCTGTGGCATGGGATGTAGCTCAAATGAGAGGAGAAAGGTAATGATTTTAAATTTTTATAATTTTTTAATGCTCTCCAGCTTATACTTACAGAAATTGATTTGGGGTCAAATTGTTTAAATTTTTGATATAATGTAGTTATCATTACTACATCGTCATTTATTTTTACGTTGCTGCTTGCCAAAATTAGCTGGCTGCCATGAATGAGACATTCATATGAATTATTTCTGCAGACTCGCAACATAGACAAGTATGTCCCATCCTTATTCCTCAAAAGAAAAATCTAGTTTAAACAATCTCCCAGAACATGTCTCTAAAAGTTACAGGGCAGATTATTGTAAATTTATGTATATATAATATATATATATATATATATATATATATATATATATATATATAATATATATATATATATATATTATATATACATATATATATATGTATATATATAATATATATATATATATATATATATATATATAATATATATATGTAAGTATATATATATATATATATATATATATATATATATAAATGTTACAACAAAGGTTTTTATTACGAATGATGGAATGTAATACATTAAAATTCCGGGTTTTAATCCGTTCGTTTAACAGTGAATTTGCACGACGTTTCGCCAAAATCTCATTTGGCATTTTCAAATGAAAATTCAAATTTTCAAAAAAAAATTGGAAATCCAATCCAATTTTTTTTTTTAAATTTTGAATTTTCATTTGCAAATGCCAAATGAGATTTTGGCGAGACGGTGTGCAAATTCACTGTTAGACGAACTGATTAAAACCCGGAATTTTAATGTATTATATATAAACATATATATATATATATATATATATATATATATATATATATATATATATATATATATATATACTGTAGAACCCCGGTTATCCTAGCTAACGTGGGGGGGGGGGGGGGGCGCCCTTCTCGGATAACTGAAAACTCGGATAATCCGGATTTTTTTTTTTATTCATTTAAAAAATAAACACCAATACTTTAAGCCGATGTATTAACGTATATGCGCTTCTGTTTCATATTGCAACCTCTTTTTCTCGCTGCAATGTTTCTCCAACCATTAAGAAGAAGCAAATCCGCTAGGGTTGCCTCTGGTTGTTGTTCGATATATCTCAAAGCTTTTTCCAAAGAAGCAAAACCTTCTTGATGAGAAATCTTAGTGGGAGACTGTTCATCCCACCGCCGCTTCGTCACCGTCATCGTCATCTGATTTTTCGGTTTCCTGAAAGGCATTCGTTAGTTCTTCAATACTTATTTCTTCTTCTAAATCATCTACTGTAATCCATTCAAGACATCTTCTCTTGTCACATTTTCGCAACCTTTTAATTTTGCATTAATTCAAATATAAACTTTTTTCTTTTTCTTCTTTCTCGCTGTCAAAATTTGAACAGGACATTTCTCCATGGCTTCTCAATTTCAAAGCTAATTCATGTAATGGAGTATCATCTTCACTGTCATTATAATCCTCAAAAATCAATAACTTTTGAGCAAGATTTTTGAATAGTGGTAGTACGCACAGAATCCCAAGCTTGTCTTACCCAGTAAATAACATTTTTCAGTGTAACCTTTCTCATCCCATTGATAATATCCTCCTTTTTGTGTATTCTAATAGATTTTTAAGATATACACGGCTATAATTTTTTTGAGGATGCCTTGATCCATTGGTTGCATTATGCTTGTTACATTTAGAGGAAAAAATTTTACAACAATTTCGCCCACATGAAGTCCTTCTCCAGGGTGAGAAGGGCATTATCCATTAACAAAATTGCTTTAATAGGAAGACGGTTTCTGTTCAAAAATTTAGTCACAGATGGCACGAACTCTTCTTTAAACCAGTTAGTAAATAATGTCGCATCCATCCATGCGCTCTTCTGACTTTTGTAATAGACTGGTAGGGCTTTGGGTGAGATGTCTTTTAAAGTTCTTGGACATGCAGACTTACCAATCACCATCAGTGGGATTTTGTGCTTGCCAGATGCATTGGAACATACCATTATAGTTAATCTTTCCTTAATTCGTTTTGTACTCAGGAGCTGATTTTTCCTGTCGAGATGCCAATGTTTTTGATGGAAGCATTTTATAATTCAGACCAGTGTCGTCACAGTTTGTAAATTTGATCACACGTGTATCCACAATCTTCGATTTACTTTTTAAAGTTCTGCTTAAACTTCTCAATTGATGACACATCAGCAGAAAGTTTTTCACCACATACAGTCAGTTGTCGTACACCATACAGTTTTTTCCAGCGGTCAAGCCATCCAGAACTGGCGGTAAACTGATCTATCTCTAGGAAATGCGTACTAATCATTATTGCTTTTTGTTGTAACATTGGACCTGACAGAGGCACACCTTTTGATTTCTGTTGGTTAAACCACATGAATAAAGCTTCATTTAACCTTTTCATAGTCGCCAGTTTTCATTGATTTTTCTTCTTGAGAAAGAGGAGGCTTGATTTATACTCCACTCTTCTATTTTTGTGCGGTTTCTTTCCCAATCTCCAACTGTACCGCACCTACTCCATAATCTCGTGCAACAACTTTAATTGTCTCTCCTGCTTCAATTCTTCTGATGGCTTTTAATTTTTCTTTAATAGGATCAACGATTCTTTTACGCTTGTTTTGCTCCATTATAATACGACAAGCAAAAATTCAGACAAAGCAGTTCGTATTAATTACACTTAACTACCAGCCAAATAAATTATCCAACCAAATAAATTATGTGAGTATACTCGGACTTCTCTGTAGTAAACGCTATAACACACTGCATTCACGCAAATTTACATGCTGAAAGAGTCCAAAAACATAAATAGGCGAACCCCTTACACGGGCCAGGGGGATTCCCCGAAGGCCCCGACGATTTTAAATGGAAATATGTACATACATATTTTAGAAGCTCGGTTAATACGCAGCGTAGACACGCGTACCTCGGATAACCGGATTGGCTCGGTTAATCCGGAGCTCGGATAATCGCGACTCGGTTAGTCGGAGTTCTACTGTATATATATATATATATATATATATATATATATATATATATATATATATATATATATATATATATATATATGTATATATATATATATATATATATATATATATATATATATATATATTTGTGGTTTATTGTAAAACAACTGAAAATAGGCAAAGCTCATATTTTAGCAGTCCACCCACTATTGTCTTATTCGTCTATCCATACCGAGACGCATTTCGCCGAATAACGGCTCATCGGTCGGGTTAGGATCGACAAACAAGAGAACAGAATTTTAAGTTAAGTACTTATTCCGGTACTTACGGAACACAACGGTAAGACACAGCGAATTGTGCCAAATACGCATACCTAGTACTCAATCGGAGGCTAACACAGCAGCCACAAGCCGACAGAATGGTTGGCACAGCCAACACTAAAGGCAGGCAGCGCAATTTGCGAGGAATCAACCTAGTACAATTCGTTGTATCTTACCGTTGTGTTCCGTATATATCGAAACAATAGTTTTGCGCAGTGGCATTATCGTAACCAATGAGGTTTTTTTCCGAGGTGCGATTATTGTTGGGAGATGCTAAGTGAAGAATTGCGAGACTCACATTTTTGTTCAATTGGTTCAGGCGACGCTTCCCTCTACGTGGGCTCCTGACGGGCAACGACAGCTAGGCGATAAGTCGGAGTTCTTAAGGCTCGAACATATGCAATTAGATCCTATCTATGACTAAGAGGCGTTTAAGGGGGTTGGGTCCCCCCTTAGGGTGCGGTGGAGAGGTCTGAGAAAGCTCCGTTTCGAACTATTGGTGACGTTTAGGCCTCCATCATGGTAAGCATGACAGAGAAAATAAAGAGGCTGGTAATTCCGGTAAAAAGAGGAAGATTCTGAAATCAGGATCAGGTCCTGATGAGGAGACTGATTGTTCTAAAGAGTCAAACATTTTATGGGAAGCTATTTCGAGAATACAAACAAAGGTAAATGGCCTACGTAAAGATATTAAGAAAAAGTTAGTTAAAGATGTCAGAATAGCAAAGTGTGCTATTGGTAAGATGGATAAATTACATTGGCAAATAGCGTAGCTAGTCTTAATGCAGCTCCTAGTGTCAAAGTAGCAGGAATCAAAAAGCCGATAGCGGCTAGAAAAAACTTTAAAGTAATATTGAGGTCGGAAAATTAAATTACTGGAGAACAGTTATTAAAGGATACTAAAACCAATATTAAGCCAAATATAATTGGTTTTAAGGTATTTCTTACAAGAAGACAGAGAGAGCATTATGTTAGAGGACGAGAAATAATTTGGTTTTTCAAAGCATAATGAATGTGGCAACGTAGCTTCTCGCTTCCTTCTCGCCGCACGCAATCACATGTTATTTATAATAACCTTGGTACTTTTACACGATATACAATAAAAATTATGTTTAATTAAATCAATACTTTGGATTATTTATTAAAAATATAACAATTATTAAGTATTTATAACTAAATAAATGCCCGTACAAGGCACGCATTTATTCTAGTGTCTTTTAAAAGAAAGTCAGATCAGTACGATGCATATATTAGTTCGGGAACTTACGACCAAAATGCGACCTCATCGAAAAGTGGCAGATAAAATTATCATTTTGTTAATGATATCCCCCTTAGTCCCTCTAAGTAGTTTGAAGGCTCAAGTCTGGTTCCTGTTCCTGGAAATACGCTTTAAAGCTGCAAGAAAAAGTTGATGGACGAGCCCATCGCTGAGTGGCAGATATTATGGGCATAGCTTCATTTCTGTGAAATATGACTGAAAAATTAATATCTGCCATGGATATTGGGTCAATTTAAAGTTTATAACGGTCCAGATTTGCAGAAAAATGGATTCACTTGAACCCATAGAGGAGCGAATAAAATTTGTTTTAATATGTTCGTTGAGGTTTGTACATACTAAAAATAACATTATCTGCCATAGAGTCAGGTTCTTTATTAAAATAAATTAAAATTTTTGCTGCTTTAACGCATAAGTATTTTTGAAACGCGTGCGCCTGTCCTAAAACGCGCGCGCCCGTCCTGTAACTTGTTTTTCTCTTAAATACTATACACATGTATCATCTGGAGAGAGGCTCAAATCACCATTGAAATCGTTACAAGCAGATTGATATATTTATTTAATTGTGCAGTGCAATTTCGCTTTATATTTTTTTTATATTTAACTTTTAAATTTTGTTTATATTTACTATTTTAAAAATTTATATTCAAAAACCCCAAAACCTCTTTTGATACGTAATTACGAAAATCTTTAAAAAATATATTTTATAGTACATTTGAAATGTTTGCCGCATTCGGTTAATGCCCATACAACAATGACCTAATGCTCCATCAGCCCCCCCCCGGATTTCACTGTGTTCTTTTTAAACTTTGAGCTTTGCGGCTCCACTCTAGTGTACTTTATATTTGTTTGGGTCACAAAATCCAATCTGCAATTCGTTTGTTGAAAAAATGAATTATTAATTGTTATTAACAATTTTTTAAGCAATTATCTAAAAAAAGGAATTTGATATAATTTATTTTTATACTAGCGAAATCTAAGTTTATCAAACCCTCAACCCAAATTTTTTTTAGACGTATTTCCACACTGAACATGAATTCAAAGTCTATTTTTGCAAAAACTTAACCTTTTTATTATTATAAATAATTTATTATAAACAACTAATAAACACTTGAATTGATTCAGTCGATACTTGGTGGAAATCCACAACTAGAAGTTTTGCAAGAATAAAATAACTATTTAAATTTCCAGTAAATTTTTATTTTTAACACATGACATGTTTCGCTGTACGACAGCTTCTTCAGATGGTTTGTTACAAAATAAGGATAAAATTATTTTAATAAATGGTTGGTTCACAATTAATGGCAGTTAACCTGAACTAACCTGTCATAAATTGTGAACCAACCATTTATTATAGTAATTTTACCCTCATTTTGTAACAAACCATCTGAAGAAGCTGTCGTACAGCGAAACATGTCATGGTGTTAAAAATAAAAAATTTAGTGGAAATTTAAGTAGTGTTTTACTTCTTGCAAAACAACTAATAAATATAATTTCATAGAGTTTATCTCCATAACAGCAAAATCTAAGCTTTTTACAAGTTCTACCCAAGTTTTTTAGATGAATTTTGATCTTCTGCCTGAATTTCTAATCCATCTTTCCAATTTATTAAAATTAAGAGCTAATCAGTTAATTAATATACAATTAAATAAAGATATTTGTGTGAAATTCCCAAAGAAAAATTATGAAAATTCTAATAAATTGTCAGTAATAATAAAATAACTGAGTTTTTGAAAAAATGAACAGAGAATTTAAATTTAGCGAGTTAAATAATGTTATATTATGTTATTATAGAAAAAAAATTATTTATTTGTGACAAAAATTTATACATTTTTAGCAAAAATGGATTAGAAATTTGACTCTAACGTGTCAAAAAATACTACTCAGTATATATCACCACTACACCAAACACTTTATTTTTGCACTTGAGGCTCGTTAGTAAATCATCGCTCCCGATGAAGCTAACATGGTTAGCGAAACGCGCGTCGAGTGCAAAAATAAAGTGTTTGGTGTAGTGGTGATATATACTGAGTAGTGTCATTATGCCAAAGATTCCACATTCTCAACTTAGTATCAAAAAACATATGAATTCATGCCTCACAGGTAGGTAATAATGCGAATGGGAAAAAATCAATTTGTCTATAACTTAAGCTTTGCATTAAAATTACAAAAATTCTGCTAATGAAACAGGGACAGTACTTCATGGCACATATTCGGGATATTACCTCGTATTATAGTATTCGAACACTGGTTCATTTATCTGCCGCTCTCGAATGAGTTTAGGTGGGTCCAAAAACTCTACAGGTTCAAAAATTCATAGGAATTCAAAGAATCAGGATCGATGGCAAATAATATTTTTTCACTTCTTTTTGGGTCCCAAACTAACTATATCTCGAATATCTGCCTCTTAGAGATGAGTTCATTTTTTGAGCCTATTTTTTCAAGAAAAAAAAAGGTTTACTCCCACAGGAATCGGTCTCTATGGCAGATATTAAGGCTATTGTATCCTCACAACATATAAAACTGCCACTCTGCGTTGAGTTCACCTACCCTCAATCTTTTGCAACTTCCCCCTCCATAACCACGGCAGGAACCGGAATTTGGATCTATATGTTGTATTTTTGTAGTTTGTCACATTTAATAAGTGAGATATTTATCTGCCGCTCTTCGATAAGTTCAAAAACTTGGTTATGAGCCCTCGGACTGTATATGATTCAAAATTTAAAAGAACTCCTGCGTAGGAGCAAGCAGGTTTCTTCAAGCTACGTTGCCACAGCGAAAATTCACTACATAAAATTCAATAAAAAGTAATATTTATCTAATATTTTTTTAATAATTAGGTAGTAAGCTGCCTTGATATATTAACAAACGATAGCAATGTAATTTTTCTATGTATATATAATATTTTGTTAATTTCTACTTTTTAATGCACATACGACAACAAAAATTGTAAAAATGCATGCTTTTGATCGAAGTAAAAGTATGGATTTCTATCTTTTACGTGTTAATTATCTGAAACTTTTACAATTAATTAGGGCAATACGGCGTGGTAAACCATCTTTATATTGAAGCAGTGAATGCATGATGCTAAAATTTATTATTTCTCAAAACTTCAAGCAAAACTACTTTCAACAGTTACTAGTAAGAAATACCTTAAGCCTAACAAACTGTACGCAAATAAAGATAGCAAAGTTGAAATAGGATCCAGCGACAACTGTAATCAAAAATGCGCATGTAGGCATTGTGCTGGTGAGCATGATACTAGACAATGCACAGTAAAAGATAAACCTCAAAAGTGTATTTTATGCACTAAGACATCGCATAGACGATAACAAGCACAAACCAAGAAACCGCAGATATGATGCATATGAAAGGGGAATGGAACTCTTTGTGACCAATATTGATTTCGGGGACGAAAATGAATAGTACGAGGAAAAGGATAAGCATAGCGCAACAAAATTTATGCAACTATGGCCGCATTAGAGTATGCGGCAGAAACAAAAATCGATATTTTATTGATGTAGGAACAATATTGTCAGAGAACGAGTGAAGGGAAATTTACAATACTACACCAACTTTAATCGTATACGACGAAGATAATCGTTTTCATCCATTCATAAGTATTTTGAATCCTACGCTTGCGGTGTTAAAGCTCAATCAACATTTTGGAGAACATATGACTGCAGTACTAGTATCTACTGATAAGAATGAAAAATTTATATTTAGCAGCTGCTACTACACAAGAATTTAATCTCTAAAATGAATTGGACAATATAAGACAGGTGTTGGAAAATAAACACAATGGATGTCTGTACTTGATTGGTGTTGACAGTAATGAGCATCATACAAATTGGTTTGATAGAAGAACAGATGAAAGAGGAGCAGTAATAGATGAATTTTGCAGCTTTCATGAATTATTTTACTTCAATCAACCTGGGGAGTTGTACACAGTTGAAAATATACTTGGAAAAAGTAACATAGACATAACAACGGATAATAGACATGATCTAGAAAGGAAAATGAATACGGCTCTTGAAATGGTTAATGAATGGGCTGAAAGGAATAAGGTAAAATTTTCGTACAATAAATGCAATTATATGGTCTTCAGCGAACACAAGCTAACAAGAAATCCTACGATTTGACTTGAAAATGGCAGATTGGTAAAAGCAGAGAATGTAAAATACATCACACTGGATTGTAAACTGAGCTTTCAACTGCATCTTAAAATTCAAAGCGATAAAGCTAAGAACATATTCCATTAGATAAGAAGAGCATTAGCTGAGATGTATCATTATGACAACAAGAACCTCAAGATAATTTTTGAAGCTGCTATTACACCATTATTCTACTATTGTGCTGAGGTGTTTAGAGGAGGTCTGAGGCATACTAAAACATTACCTAAACTCCAGTCAACGAGAAGAGTCTTTGCTCGAACATTGAGTGGAGCATACTCAATGACATCAATACTAGCTACAGCGGTACTAGCTAATATTCCACCTATTGAGGAACTTATTCTAGGAAGGCTGGACATGATTAAGCACAAAAATGGGGAAGATATTGTAGACGATTAATTTGAATTACCACATACTCCAAAGCTAAGCAAGAAAGAACTAAAAGGGAGGCTCAGAAATAGAGCATTAAGGAGGTGGTAAACACAATGGGAAGAAGTTAATAACGGAAGAACTACGTTCAGCTTCATACTTGATGTTATAGGAAGGCAAACTATCAATTTACAAATAAACCGAAAAGTAGTCCAAATACTAACTGGGCATGGACAATTTACAAGGCATCTACATAGAATAGGCAAACTAGAAAATCCAAATTGCAGAACATGCGTTGGGAGAGAAGAAGAAGATAATCCATTTCACAGAATTTACAATTGCTAAGCCTATACAGAAGCCAGAAGAAGACTGACAGCCACAATTGAAGAAGGAAGACGAAGAAGAAGAAGATGTGGAGAACATTGAACCTAGTCGAATAACAAGGGCGCTATGTGAGATAAATTAAACTCACATACTAGAAGATTTCATCATGGATATGGAACGCCGACCGTAATCCAAACTGTACTTCATAAAGAATTTATGTTTCAGTTGAACCTTTAAATATTAATAATGTTAAATTGGCGGAATGGCATTCTTCGGCGTGTGTCGCCGGTGCGCCGGGCGGTTTGCTTTTGCGTTCGGCGTGCCTTTGGCTGGCAACGCCGGCTTCGCCACGAGCGATGATGACTGTCAGTTGTCGCTGCTGGTGGGGCTGGCGGGGTTGGCGGGGGGCGCGCTCTGAGTGCGGGAGCAGAGTGTTTGGCGTAGTGGTGGTGTCTGCTGAGTATTGCTAATTCTGTCCAATATTATGGCACTACTTGGTATGGATCACCGCTGTGTTGGGCGCTTTGTTTTTGCGCCGGGCGCGCGCTCTGCTAACTCTGATGACTGTCAGTCGTCGCTCCTGATGGGGCTGATGTGGTTGGCAGGACGTGCGTCTGGTGCAGGGGTGGGGTGCTTGAGGTGGTGGTGGTGGTGTGTGCTGGGTATTGTTAAACTCTGTTTATGATTAAGTTTAATTTAGTTTAATGTTTATGTTTAATTTGTTAAACTTAAGTTAATTTTAAATTTTGTTAATTATTAAACTTTAATTTTGTTAAATGTATAAGTATTTAAATTTCTGTTCTCTCGTTTGTCGACCCTAGGCGGACTAATGGGCCGTGATACGGCGAAACGCGTCTCGAGATGGATGGACGAATAAGAGAATAGTGAGTAGACTGCTGAAATATTGGCACACGTGCTGCAGGGAAGTCCCTAAAACGCTCCAGGAGCGGCATGTGTGCGGAAAAAAGCACAAGTACAATTCGTTGTATCTTACTGTTGTGTTCCGAAAGTACCGGAATAAGTACTTAAAATTCTGTTCTCTTGTTTGTCGATCCTAGACCGACTGATGAGCCGTGATACGGCGAAACGCGTCTCAGGATGGATGGACGAAAAAGAGAAAGGTAGTCTGCTGAACTATGGGCTTTGCTTATTTTCAGTTGTTTTACAATAAACTACATAAAATCTGAGGTTGATCATTCGCAATACTCTTATTTCTTAGATAATAAGTTGTGCTTAAGTCATGTTGTGTACGGTCGTCGCCCTTTTGAAAATATGGCCGTAAAACGTGTTTTAAAAACTTTATCAATTGAATATAAATTTAAACTGATACAAGAAGTGGAAAGTGGTTCACGAAAAAAAGACGTCGCTATTAAGTATGATATGCCTCTAAATAAATTGTCTACAATTTTAAAAAGTAAAGAATCTATCATCAAAACATTAGAAAGTGGTGCTACTTGTGAAACCAGGAAAAAGAATGAAAAAACCAACTTTTGAAAATGTAGATAAAGCAATTTTACACTAATTCAAAATGGCCAGGAATCAAAACTTACCTGTATCGGGGGGAGGGGGGGGGGCTAATAAAAGAAAAGGCTTTAGAATAGAATAGAAGGGATTAGGAGAAGAGAATTTCAAAGCAAGTACTGAGTAGTTAGACAATTGGAAACGAAGGTATCTTATGAAATTTTTTTAAATCAAATTTTAAACTTTAATAATTTATTATAGATAGGGCATATGTCAGAAAAAAGACATGTGGAGAAAGTAACGATGTGAGTGGCCAGGACTTCGATAAATGGAAACGCGACTTTTTACCTCGCCTGTTAGAGACTTATGAAGAGCGGATCATATTTAACACCAATAAAACTGTACTATTTTTTAAATGCCTTCTCGAGAGAACATTAACATTTAAAAGCGAAAAGTGCCATGGGGGAAAACATAGTAAAGTAAGAGTAACGATATTAGTTGCTGCAAGTATGGACAGATCAGATAAACTGAAAATACTGTTGATAGGCAAAAGTAACCAACTCCGTTGTTTTCGAGGAGTTAAATTATTACCTCTCGATCATAAAACGAATTCAAAGGAATGGTGGATCGGAGCGATTTTTGAAGAGTGGCTGTTAAAACTGAATAAACGCTTTAAATCTACCGGACGAAAGATTCTTCCATACATATATAATTGTCCGGTCCACCACAAAAAGATTCAATAAAAATTACAGTTCATCAAACTTGCATTTTTTCCTCCAAATATGACATCCAAACTGCAACCACTTGATCAAGGTGTCAAATAATTTAAAAATACTATCACCGTAAGATTTTAAAGAAAAGTATTAAACATCTAAAAAAAAAACAAAAGAATTAACATCACCCTAATGTAATGTATTGACGAAATAGTAAAAGCGTGAAAAATTGACGTTAAAGCTGAGACAATTGTTAACTGTTTTAAAAAACTGGATTTGGTCAATACCTTGTATGGAAGGATGAGGATGAAATCCCATTGATTTTCCTGAAAGCGAATATGACACTTGTAGTAAGTTGCGGAATAGAGGAGAAATTTGCTATATTGATGAGTATGTGCACATGGATGATAATCTAGTTACTTCGGACTTCCTCAAAAATGAATTTCAAACCTGATACCTTCATCACACAGGAAGATAATAGTCATAATGATGAAGGATCATCAACAGAGGGTCTTTCTCTGCAACCTTCCAATAGTAATACCAACAAATTAATTATACAAGTTTTGAAGGAGCACTGTCAAAAATCAAATTTTGTTAAACCATCACTTAAGAAAACAAAAATTTTAACACATGTAATGCAGTAAAATTTAATTTCTTTATGCTTTCTTTAAGACAATATCACCTTCTTGTTCTTCTACCCTTGCTTTCTCCTAATGGAGATTGGCGACCACTTCTCTAAATGTTTCTGTGTCCCTCGCAACATGAAATAACTTCTCTGCATTCATGCCAGTCCATTCTCTGTTGTTTCTCAGCCAAGACTTTTTATTTTTTCCGACACCCTTTCGACAATCAACTCTTCCTGCATGATAGTTTGCAATAGTGAATATTTGTCGTTTCTGAGTACACGACCTAAGTAAGATATTTTTCGTACTTTTATGATCGTCAAGAGTTTTCTGTCTTGGCCTATTCTTCGTAAAAACTTCCTCATTAGTGATCCGTGGATCCATGGGATTTTTAATATTCTTCGATAGAGCGACATTTCAAATGCTTCCAGCTTCTTAGTACTGTATTGCTTCAACGTCCATATCTTGACTCCATACAAAAGTTGAGACCACACATGGCATTCCAGGAAACGTAATCTTAGAGCAAGGGATAAGTTTCTGTTGCAGAACATTGTCCGGAATTTTAAAAATGATATACTTGCGACCTCTCTTCTGGTTTTAATTTCAGTGTCTTGGTCAATGTCGGATGTGATATAGGTGCCTAAATATTTGTTCTTTTCTACAGGTTCTATTTGTTTTCCTTCGAGGAATAATTGGCAATTGTTGATTTTAATATCTGTAAACAACCACAAATGTTATTTTTTACATGTTTATCGTCAGACCCATTTCGACACTTTCTCTATTCACTTTATTAACCAATGCTTGCAGGTTCTCTAACGTTTTTCGTGTATTTTCTGTTGTCTAACAGATGTTAAACATTTAAATTTGGGGAATAAATTTTATCCTTCCAACGTAAAGGCAACGCAAAAACGTCAAATATTTATCGCGGGGGAAACAGCTGTTTTCAGGATGCTTCCACATAAGACATTACCTACTCTAACCACTACGTAACGCATTGAGGTAAACCAAGTTTAGATCCATAGTTTTCTTGGTAATTGGTTAAATTTTAGATAACTATCACCTAGCCTAGCTGCAGTAGACTTCAAAATTTTCTTGTTGGAATATCAACAGTCTTTAAATTTTATTATAAATAGTGTTATATACTTGATATACGCCTAGTACTATTCCAGAAACTACAACTATGTGGAGAAAGAGAACGTGTACGTGAGACCATCCTCCTTTCTATCATTAGTTTTCTCAACTCCGATCTACTTGTTTTTTTTTTAAATTCAGTACTTTCCTAGTTTATTCTTAAACAGACTCGACCATAATAGCAATACGAATAACGGACTTCAAGTAACCTTTACCAAATTTTTCATTTGGGCTATTCATTTCTTAACTTTTTTTTATTATTTTTATAAATATTTATTGCTTGCAGTTTAAATATAAAAATGCCTATAAAGCAGAATCCATAAAAAATACCTTGTCATCAAAACTCAATGTTAAAATTACTTTCCAGATGATAGATAGATAGATATTTAGGGTTTTTTGGGCGTATCAACATCTAGGTTATTTAACGCCCCAGTGTGCTAATAATTTGTGACTAATTTTGAAATTATACCATAAGGGTGACTTCTCTTAAAAATTTTCTGAAGTTGCCTTTATTATTCTCATAGGAATGGATGACAGAGACTAGATTGGAGGATATGTTGAGTGAGGTTCTCAAGTTTTTCTCAAAGACGTGTTTTACAGTGAGGGGGCTCTTGCAGTCTGAGCATGTTGGCTGATGTTCACCTTTTAACAAATAAGCTTTTGTGCCATAGGTGTGTCCAAAGGCTAATCTACATCTAATAATGTTATCCCTTCTGTCAATGAGTTTAATCGGCGGTTTTGGAGTCACTTGGGTGGTTTTCTCCATTGTGAGGAGTACCACTTATAGTTGCGTTTTTAGCTAAAAGGTCAGTCCTGTCATTTCCGTGATTATTGATATGGCTAGGAAGCCATAAAAAAGAGAATGTCTTATGTCTCATAGCCGCTATGTGGAGCAGATCATATATTTGTAGTATGTAATTGTAGTTCAAATTTTTTGACAGTATTGACCGGAGAGCACTTTGAGAGTCTGTAACTATGAGGAATTATGGGAGGTTGTGATAGAAAAGGCGAAGTGTATACTTTGCTTGATAGCCAGGAGTTCAGCTGTGAAGATAGACGCGTAATCAGGTAATTTAAACATTATGTTTATAATTGACATGTGGAAGGTCGATCCCACTCCAGCATGAGACTTGGAACAATCAGTGTATATGATGTCATATTGGAAGTAATTCCGTGATAATTTGTCCAAGAATGTTTTGTCAGGTAGTGGAGAATTCAAATCTGGTGAAAAGACATCATTGAAAAATCTATTGGAGGACATGGAGTTATCCACGGTGGAAAAGTAGAGTGTAATGGATAGTCAAATTTGAGTGGTGGGATATTGTGTAGGGTGAGCAGGGCGCTGATCCTGTTTGGGATGGAGCGAGGAGGAGAAATGAGATTTGGTCGATGAATGTTGAACAGGTTCAGATGATCTTTGGAATGGGGGAAGAGGGAAGAAGAGTAGTATTTTAGTAGAGAATAATGTCTTGTATGATGAAGGGGAGGGAGAGAGGCACACATTGTAGACTGGATATAGGAGAGGGGGCGGAAAGCGCCTATAGCATATCGGAGAGACTGATTCTGAATTGTTTCTATAAATCTCTTAATGTACGGAGAAGCGGCATCGTAGATGAAATCTTAGGGTTTTGTATATCTTGAGCAGGGTTGGAAGGTCAGCACCCCACTTATTGTTGGCCAAGATATAAAGTAGATTAAGGTCTGATGAAGTTCTGGTTTTAAGAGATTTAGCGTGAGCAGACCATGTCAGAGAGTTATCAAATGTCAGTCCTAATATTCTTAAAGAGTCGATAATAGGGATCGATTCATTAGATATACACACGGGGTTTAGTTTAGAACAACAAATTTTGTTTTTTCCGTGTTTATCTTCAGATCCATTTCGACACTTTCTCTATTCACTTTATTAACCAATGCTTGCAGGTCCCCTAACGTTTTTTGTGTTTTTTCTGTTTTTTTAACAGATGTTAAATGTTTAATTTTGGGGAATAAATTTTATCTTTCCACCGTAAAGGCAACGTAAAAACGTCAAATGTCTGTTACAGAGGAAACAGCTGTTTTTCAAGGTGCTTCCACATAAGACATTATCTACTGTAAGCACTACGTAGCGTATTGAGGTAAACGAAGTTTAGAGCCATAGTTTTCTTGGTAATTGGTTAAACTTTGGATAGGTATCGCCTAGCCTAGCTGCAGTAGACGTCAAAATTTTCTTGTTAGAATATCAACAGTCTTTAAATTTTATTTCAGTCAGCTGTGGTTTAAATCAGCTTATTGACGAACCAACACGGATCCCTGATTGGGACGGGGAGTTCGCCAGTCTTCTTGATTTGTTTTTAACCACCAATCCGGAGATTTACACGGTCACCGTAAATCCGCCGTTAGGTTCTTCCGACCATAAACTGCTTTCGACATCGAGTATCCTACCAAACAGTGACAGAGAGGCGCCTAAACCGTGCAAGATTGGGCACTACAGATCTACTAAATGGGAAGATCTCATGGAATGTTTTTGAACTTTTCCTTGGTTGGACGTTTGTTTTCGTTCTGACGACCCATCTGACTGTGCCAGGGAGGTTTCCGATGTTATTTTGGCTGGTATGGAAGCTTACATCCCTTTTTCGAAGAAATGCATTCCAACGGCAAACTTTGGTTTGACCGAGAATGCAAAGAAGCTGTTGCTTCTGAACATCTTGCCTACGGACGATTGCGTGAAAATCCTAACACTATAAATCGTAACACCTTTGTTCGTGCCCGGAACAGACGCAAAGAAATTATCGAAACCAAGAATGCACACAATCAGCGAATTAGGAAAAAACTTTTCGCTTGTCCCAACAATTCCAGGTCCTTTTGGTCAGTCCCTAAGGCAGTTAGCTAAAATTTCACCAAATCCACCGTACCACCACCCACACAGCCAGATAATTCTATTGCAACGCAAACTTGTTGGCTGAACTCCTTGCTTCACATCCACTGTCGATTTCCAAGGAAAAAACACCAGCGTATCATAAAACGTATTTTAATGAAGCTAGACACCAAAAAAGCTTCTGGCGCTAACGGAATACCTGCCATAGTTCCCAAAAACTGTGCGAGGGAACTGACACCAGTTTTCTGTAGACTTTTCAACCTACCCTACAGAAAGGGAATATTTCCTTCCTGCTGGAAATGTGCCACAGTTCAGCCGATACCTAAAAAAGACAAGAAGACCTTGCCAAATAACTACCGACCAGTCGCACTGCTTTCAATAATATCGAAAGTCATGGAAAAGGCTATCAATCAACATCTTCTAAAATATTTTGAAGAATTCAGCATTATTAGCGATCCCAATATAGCTTTCGTAAACATAGATCAACAGGAGATCTTCTAACTTATGTAGCACATGTTTGGAACAGCGCAATTGAACACTTTGGAGAATCTCGAGCGGTTGCTCTTAACATATTCAAGGCATTCGATCGTGTCTGGCACGATAGACTGTCGGTTAAGCTACGCTCTCGTGGTATATCTGAAAAGATCTGTTTGTGGCTCTCATGTTTCCTCAGTGAGCGTTCTTTACGAGTGGCGGTGGACGGATTTCTTTCTAACACCTTCACTATCAACGCCAGTGTGCCCCAAAGCTCCATACTATCTCCTACTCTTTTTCTCATTTACATTAACGATCTGCTGGAAAAGACCAGAAATCCAATCTACAGCTTTGCAGATGACAGTACGCTTATCTCTTCATTCACTTTGAACGTTTGGACATCGGCTGCTCAGGCGAGTGTTCGCAGACAGAGGAAGTTGTTCAACAAAGACCTAGAAGAAAATTCTATCTTGGGGGTGACAGTAACCAAGTGGAATTTAACGCTAAAAAAACCCAGGCGGCAGTTTTTTCTAAAAAATTAACGTTGCTGAACCCGACATCGTTATAGCTGGGCACTCTATCGTTAGTCAATTTGTTGGGCGTTAATTTGGGAGCATGAGCATGTTGCGGGTATGGCAAAGAGAGCTTCTCAGAAATTTAGAATATTATTTTGAACCAAAAAGCTTTACACTCCACAACAACTGTTAATTCTTTACAAAGTTGAAATTTTACCAACTATGGAATACTGCTCCAATGTTTGGGGCTCCGCTCCCAAACATACACTGCATTTGTTGGATTCTGTTCAGAGAAGAGCTATTCGTCTGATTGGAGACCCGGAACTGTCCGGCGGCCTTGATTCGCTGGAACATCAAAGAATGGTTGGCGACTTGAGTCTGTTCTACAAGTATTTTCATGGAAAGTGTTCGAAGGATGTAGCCCGCTTAATTCCTCCAAAACGGTGCATGTTAGAAATACACGTCGCGCTGATACTTCACATCCGTATGAGGTTCAGCTTGTTACTCCTTGTACAACGCTTTTCAAGCAGTCTTTTATATGGAGAACATCATCCCTTTGGAATAATGTTCCCAGGACTGTGTACAATTTACAGCGATTAAAGAACAACGTCAATCGCTTTTTCCGAACACGTGTTGCTCCTGTAGCGCTTTCGGGACCTCCCTGCAGCACGTGTGCTAGACCCATAAAAAAAATTAATAGTGTTATATACTTGATTTATGACAACTAGTACTATTCCAGAAAATACAACTGTGTGGAGAGATAGAATGTGTACGTGAGACCATCCGCCCTTCTATCATTAGTTTTCTCAACTCCACTCTCAACCATACTAGCGATACGAATAACGAACTTCAAATAACCTTTTCCAAATTTTTCATTTGGGCTATTCGTTTCTTAATTTTTTTTACTATTTTTATAAATATTTATTGCTTGCAGTTTAAATCTAAAAATGGCTATAAAGCAGAATCCACAAAAAATAACTTAGAATCAAATGTCAATGTCAAAATTGCTTCCCAGACGAGATTTTGTTATATAAATAAAAACACTGTGAACGTATAAACATTTTTGTTTAGTTCATTTAGTCATTGTGTCAAACATCAAAATAGGATACATATTTTTTTTTTGTTTTCTTGGCTCGGCTCCATTCTGGGCAGCGTATCCATTATAGACATATGCGAACAATTTATCGACTTTCACAACACCCAAGCAGATTGGCTGAATCCACCGACCATTGGATTCACAGGTAGACTTCCTAGCCCACTGCGCCAATGTTCCCGCCTAGGATATTTTATATGGACAGCAATCTCGAAGAATTACTTAGGATAAATGACTTTGAGGACGAAATTATTCATGAATACTTAACATTATCTAAACTTTGTATGGAACAAAATTTTTTCCAATATAACAGTCAATTTTATGCTCAGAAAAAAGGAACAGCTATGGGTAATTGCTGATCACCTTTCATAGCCAATTTATTCATGAATAAGTTTGAAACCGAAGCCAGTCAAAAATTTGAATATTTCCCAAGGCTATGGTATAGGTATGTGGATGATATTTTCGCGATTTTCGATACGAAGAAAGCAAATACTGATGCCTTTGTTTCCAAATTAAATAGTAGATATGATTCCATTAAATTCACTTACGAAGTTGAGAACAAAGGACAACTGCCTTTTTTAGACATTTTAATTATTAAAAATAATAATAGATTAGAATTTGATATCTACAGGAAAGACACAGTAACAGATAGATATATTCCTAATGATTCATTTCATTGCAAACGACACAAATTAGCCTCATTACATATTTTAGTTCATCGTTTAGTCACTTTTCCTCTGAATAGAGTAAACTTTAATAACGAAAGGAATCGTATTAGAAATATAACTAGAGTTAATGGTTATGACGATGACATTGTAAACAAGCTAATAAATGGACATAAGTTCAGGTTAAATATTCAGAATTCCACCTTTTTTACACGCGAAGAAAATAACACCAAGTATGTCTTCATACCATATAATCCGAAATATAGCAAGTTATTTAAAAAGGTAGTAAGTCATTATACAATCTGAGGAGTATCTTAGGAAATTCCAAAGATAAAATTGTGAGAAAAGTGGAATTTATGAAATTAGTTGTACTGATTGTGACAAAAAGTATGTTGGGCAAACTAAAAGGCCAATTAAAACACGATTTAAAGACCATTTAGCACACTTAAAATACAGTAGAACAGAAAAGTCTGACATTGCCGAACATGCCCTTGAAGCTGATTGTAACATTAGATAATCTAAGATTAATTAAAAATGTATCTGATAGGAGATTGCTGAACGCCTACGAAAGTATGGAAATTATAAAATGTAAAAATAGTTTAAGTAAAGACAGAGGGCCTATTCCTTATAGTCCCCTCTACTGGTTACTTGATCAGAACTGATGGCCTTGCCTATGCCGTTAGTTCCGCCTGAGTAATTCAAGGGTTAGGCAAAAATAAATAGGGTAGAGTTGTAGTTTAGCTTTAGTCAATCATCGCTCCTGATGAAGCTAACATGGTTAGCGAAACGCCTGTCACGTGCAAAAATAATGTGTTTGGTGTAGTGGTGATATATACCGAGTAGTGTCATTGTGCTAAAGATTCCACATTCTTAACTTAGCAATTACCCATTTAAGGTACATCAAAATAAAACAACTGACTTCATTTAAAGGTCAGAGCCACTTGTTACGGAGCAATGACTTCAAGAAACTGCAATTCTAAAATTAAATAAAAACAACACTCTATTTTAATTTCCAATATATTTAAAATAACTTGACCTTTCTAATTCACTTCTGAAGTAGCCATTTTATGGTGAAACAATTGTTAAGTCATTTTAAATATATTGGAAATTAAAACATAGTGTTGTGTTTATATAATTTTATTATGAATTTCCAACAAGTATCGGCTAACACAATCAAAGATGAAACTGCAATTCTGATAGTAGAATTCTTTTTTCAGATTTCCACTTGCAAAAATCTTCTCCTATTAATTATATTGGTGAAAAATGCATGACATATTATGCGCCACCAAAAAAACTAAGCAACTGCCGGGCAAATTATACCCAATTATAAATCGGTCTAGCAAGTTGCCTACCAAAACCAAGCTCATGGTCTACAATACAAATGTGAAGGCAGGCCTCACTTACGCCGGCCCTACATGGTGCCAGCTCTCAAAGACAAGGCGAGCACAAGTCTAGGCAATGCAGAACAAGGCCCCCTTGGTTCGTACGATATAACCAATTACACAGAGACCTCGATGTTTAACCATAAGAGCACACATGAGGCAAACTCAAATGAAGTTCCTGGCCAATGCATCCCAGCATCAGAATCTATTAATCAGGGACGCCTTCCTAACCCTCCCCCATGCCCGCAACTAATCCCTGAGACCCTCAGACTCTCTCTCGGATGAAGATGATGGCCCTCCCAACCCACCATGATAGAAGAATGTAAAACTAGGTTAAGTTAGCATAGACTCTAAATTAAGTTAGGTTAGGTCTTAATTATGTTGAAAAACACATCTCCTAGATTAAGTTTAGATTAGGAACCCTAGTGTAAATACTTAAGTAGGTAAGGTTAAGTTAGAATAAGTATACTTTCTCACCATTTTAGAGCACCGTTCATTTAATAAAAGTAAGAGGCTATGCCTTTCTTGTAAGTCAATAAAGAAAATAAAAAATGAAAACATGTTTCGTTCTTTCCAAAATCGGAATTGAATAAGATGGTTTTTGATCAAGTCAATTACGTGCTTGCTTTCCCCTCTAATCAAGGAAATTGTTTTGATATAATAGAAATTATGGTTTAATATTATTTTGACTACATGTGTTGTGTATTTTCTATTATTATATTGATTTGCTATATTAACTGTACCCAAAAATTTACAATTATTGGAGAAAATCGTAGGTTTGGCAACATAGATCTGAGTGTACAATAACGGCCATTCAAGAGCGGGTTAATTTTATAAATGATTTGGTAAAATGAAGTTTTGCCCCATTTTTTAATTTTTGAAAAAAAGCCATATTGGATATGCTTCTATATGGCCCCATGAGTCACCTATTTCAATATATGCAATGTTACAACAGAAGTTCTCACGGATGGTAGAATCTAATACATTAAAATTCCGAGTTTCAACCCGTTAGTCTAACAATTAATTTGTACGACGTTTCGCCAAACTCTCATTTGGCATTTTCAAGTGCTCTTGCTGCTGCTGCTGCTGCTCGAAGCTATATATATATATATATATATATATATATATATATATATATATATATATATATATATATATATATATATATTTATATACTGAAGAAAACATACCAAAAGTTCCATATGTACGTACGACAGTGGTATTTGTTTAAGTTAAAATGAAAACTCATTATATTAGATGCTCAACGTGTCACCCCTTCTGTCCATTGCATTTATTATAAATTTCTTTCTTTCCTTATATAGCTACTAAAATGATTTCTTGCCCTTGATAATTTAAAAGTACGACCACCTCCCTTAGACGATTCACTATCAGTTTTTTTTTCATGTTATTTTTACCTTTTAAATAGCCCCCATAAAACGGTGTCTAACACAATTAAACTGTACTATTCGCTGACGTTCTTAATCTTCCAAATCAGCCTATCCATAAAGGGACGGTCTCATTTAAAGAAACGGTTTTGTCGCAAGAATGTTTCGGAGAACCGTCCTGTCTCCAAATTATTCCGCTATTATTACACAAAGTAACCCCCAAAAACTAATTACGTATTTATTTATTATTTTAGGACATGCGAAAATATTCCAGTCTACAATTACGTATCGTCCCCAGAAAACCCAATCAACTGGGAAGAGTTTAATAAACTTAACTTCATCTATGGTAGAAAATACCCGACTTCAAATGCAATATGGTATCCATTTAGTATCCAAACTAACAACTATTACGTATACTGGATTTTGACGTTATTTTTACATATTCTACCTGCCGCTATAGTGGACTTATATTGTTTATTGGTAGGAAATAATCCAAGGTAAGTTTACAAGGCGTATATCGTTTTAGATATGTGGATTTAATTACTTTTCCAACCCACCCTGAAATGATATATAGTAGTTTATTATAATATTAAATCTAATTAATTCTAACATTAACGATGAGACAACTGCGAACTGTTTTCCTAGAGCTAAGAATCTAACTTTATGGTAAGTAACCGTTACCGGCTTTAACCCGACTGCCAAAGCCCCTTCAAAAAATTTTGTTTTGCAGCTGTCGATTCTTTTCTAGAGTTCGATGACTAGCCCATCAATCAAACTATCCTGACAAAGGCACAAATATGCTTGTTGTATAAAATAAAATACAATAAACTGCATGTTAGCATAAAAGAAAATCCGATACTTAAAGAACAATTATTATTTTTAACAAATTTAAAAAGAGATAAAAAAACTGTCCTGAAAAAGGCACAAATATGCTTGTTGTATAAAATAAAATACAATAAACTGCATGTTAGCATAAAAAAATTATACTTAAAGAACAGCTATTAATGTCAAAAAAATTAATACAATAAACTGCATGTTAGCACAAAAGAAAATTCCATACTTAATGAACAGTTATTATTGTTAACAAATTTAAAAAGAGATAAAACTGCTTGCAAAGATGGAACTAATATTTGCAAAAAAAATATCAATGGCCATTATTTAGAAAATCCCAAAATTCGAAGACATAAAAATAAAACCTTTACTTAAAAATTGTTTTCAGAATAACCGTGTCACATTTTCGCAATTGCCGCAATTTTTAACTGGGAACTGCCGCTATGGCTTCAATTCACCGCCACATATCCCCTGTCGTATACCTGATGCAACGAAACTCCCGGAGTACCAAACTATTTAAGCAAACTATCACCACTACACGAAACACTTTAATTTTGTGCTCGACGCGCGTTAGTCAATCATCGCTCCTGATGAAGCTAACATGGTTAGCGAAACTCGCGTCGAGCACAAATATAAAGTGTTTATTGTAGTGGTGATATATACTGAGTAGTATTCAAGCAAAACTCAAAAATCATATGTTTATCTCTCAAGCCTCCCTTTAAAAATAGGCCAATGATATTCCTTTTCGACGAGTTTCTCCCCACGTCATCTCTGGCACTATTTTTTTGAAAACTTATTAAATTTTGCAATTCCGTTAAATGAATGGGACTTTATGCAATTATATAAATTTAGTCGACATTTCTAAATTTTATAACGATATCTCGTATACCTGATGCAACGAAACTCCCAGAGTACCAAACTATTTAAGCAAACTATGTTGGGAATGTAGAATCTTTGGCACAATAACAGTATATATCACCACTACACGAAACACTTTAATTTTCTAAATTTTATAACGATTTTAATTATCCATATCATTAATAATTAATTCCTTATCTTTTTAGATTGTTAAAATTATACAAAAAGGTACACACCTTTTCTGAAATCCTAACATTCTTCGGCACAAGAGAGTGGACTTTCACAAATAAAAATACACAAGCTTTGTGGAAACGACTAACTAAGACTGATCAGGAATTATTCCCTTTCAGTATGACTACGGTTTCATGGTTGATATTTTTCAGAAATTATGTCAAGGGAGTTAGAAAATACTTCATAAAAGAGGCAGATTCAACGTTGAAAGCTTCTCTAGTTAGACAGCAAAGGTAAAATTTTCATTATAATTACAAGGATTTTCTTTCTCACGAAGAATTTTGTGTGACTCGATCTTGAGACCTATCTTGAATTAATAATGGAAATTTTTGTTTTCAGGTTCACTATAATCCATCGAACTTTAGTGATTCTTTTAGTATTTTTGATCTGTAACTTTATGTCTTCATTACTTCTAAGACTTTATAACTTTGTACTTAGGATATAACATATGGATATCAATTAAAAAGGTAGAGGGATTATAACTATTGATAATATTCGGTGTTGAAATATAAAATAAAATTCGAAATGTTGTCATTGTTATTGGAAGTAGCTCAATTTGCTAATAAAGGTATGATATAATTCTTAAGATGTTATTATTTTATATTTACTATAGGGCAAATATGAGATCCAATGCATTCTCAAATTTATCCTGTGAAATGATTTCTAATATCATAAAGCAATAGTTCTCGTAGTATACACAACTGCACCTTGGGAGATATTAATTCATTCTATAATCGAAGAAGTATAGGAATGCCGTCGAGATTCTTTTAGTATTTTTGATAAGTAACTTTATGTCTTCATTACTTCTAAAACTTTATAACTACGTAAATGTAATATATGTATATAAATTAAAAAAGTAAAGGGATTATAACTATTGATAATATTCAGTGTTGAAATATAAAATAAAATTCAAAATGTTGCGATTCTTATTTTAAATAGCTCAATAAACTTATAAGAGCATGATATATTTTTTAAGCAACAATAAGATCCAATGTATTCTCAAATTTGTCCTGTGAAATGATTTCTAATATCATAAAGCAATAGTTCTCAAAGTATGTTATGCCCCACAGCACTTTGGGAGTTACAACTTTATTAATTCATTCTATAATAGAAGAAGTATATAAATGCCGTCATAACTAATTCTTGTTGGCCTGTTTACTTAATTTGGTTCAGGTAGAGGTACGAGACGCAGAAATGTTAATTTCTTACATTTATCATAGGGCAACAATGAAATTCAATGTATTTTCAAACTGTTCCTGTGAAATGATTTCTAATATCATAAGGCAATGGTTCTCGAAGTATACGCCACCGCACCTTAAGAGTTACGACTTAAAATCATTCTACAACCGAAGAAGAACAGGAATGCCACCATAAATAATTATTGTTGGCCTGTTCACTTAATTTGTTTCAGATACAGTTAGGAGATGAAGAAGTATATGTATGTATCGAATATATAATAGTTAGAACGACATAAATTATAAGATAAAATAATAAATAAATAAAACTCAAGGAATAATGTATATAAATTACAAAATGAACACACGACAAAAAATGTTTCCTTATCGGATAGATCACGTAAAGCCGTCGGGCACAATATTTTTGGTTAGAAACATTTCATAGCTATAATGGGCGTATTGCTTAAGGTATTTTCGGAGAGTTTAATTTTTCCTGTTTCCTGATGTTAGTGATCTTTCTTCTCTTCTTCTTATACTTCATATAGATCTGATAATCTGCTGATTCCGAGGTTGTGCGATTACTTGACAGGAAGATGGTAAACTATCTTTCCATCTTTTTGTTGGTCTCCCCGGTGGACGTTTACTTACTGGTTTTCCTTCCAGAGCGATCCTTGGTAGTCTGTGCTCCTCCTTTCTTTTTACAAGTTTTTTTTATCTTTTTTTTTATGGGTCTAGCACACGTGCTGCAGAGAAGTTCCTAAAGCGCTACAGGAGCGACACATGTGCGGAAAAAAGCGATTCACGTTGTTCTCGAATCGCTGTAAATTTTACTCGGTGGGAAACACAGTCATGGGCAAATTATTCCAAAGGGATGATGTTCTCCATACAAAAGATTGCTTGAAAAGCGTTGTACGAGGAGTAACAAGCTGAACCTCATACTGATGTGAAGTATTAGCGCAACGTGTATTTCTAACATGCACCGCTCTGGAAGGAATTAAGCGGGTTACATCCTTCGAAGACTTTCCATGAAAATACTTGTAGAATAGACTCAAGTCGCCAATTGTTCTTCGATGTTCCAGTGAATCAAGGCCGCCGGTCAGTTCCGGCTCTCCAGTCAGACGAACCGCTCTTCTCTAAATAGAATCCAACAAATGCAATGTTGTTTGGGAGCGGAGCCCCAAATATGGAAGCAGTATTCCATAGTTGGTCGTGCCATTGTCTTCTTTATCTTCTCTATCTTACTACGTTTTGCACGCTACGTTGTTTCCTGATATCGCTATTTCGTATCCTGTCCCTCCTTGTTGAACCAACTCTTGCTCTCACGATTTTCGTTTCCGCGGTACCTAGCATACTTCTTGTTTTGTTGGTGTCTTCTCGTGATTCTATACCGTAGGTCTTTATGGGTCTGATGCAAATCTTGTATACTTTAACCTTGCTGTCTGTTCGCATGTTGGTATTAGTCCAGTCTCTTAAGCAGCCTGAGATAAATGCTGCTTTATTAATTAATGCTCTAAGATTTCTAACTGGGTCGTGATAACTTGATAGATCCACACTAAGGTATTTAAACTGGGTTAACTGTTCTATGGATTTATCTTCCACTACCAGGTCTGACCAGTCTTTGGCGATAGTGATACTTTTGGTCTTTACAGTAGATATGCTCATATTAAACTGTCGACAAGCTTGATATAATTTAAAAAGTTGTGTCTGTAGGTGGTCTTCACTTTCGGCGTTCAGAGCTGCATCGTCTGCGTCACAAACCACCTGCAAATGACATACAATACTATATATACGAAGCAATCCCTCCCCCACATCTTCAGCCACTTACGTGTTTGACTATAAATAATTATATTTAAAAATGGTTCGTCATCTGAGCCAAAAACAACAAAAAATTCTTCACGCTCAACCCTCGCCCCTTTCATCCCCTTTTCTAAAGTGATATCGCCCAAAAACTATCCATTCTTATGTCAAATATTTTACGTATATCAGAGTTGAAATCGATAAATGATTTTGTTCGAGAGTTATTTTGTTAACAGACGGATATACAAACGCATAGACAGACAAACCGGCCGACGGAAATTTCGGAGTGCAATTTTTTTTTTTTCGGAATGCTTCCCTTTAGCAAGGAAAGTAACATCATTAACTTTAAATTATATAACATATTTTTCAAACACATTTTAAATAGGTTAGGTTTGCCTAAACTTTTTAAACCGTTTGACCAATATAAACTAAAACATCATTCAATAAAATCTTTTTTTTTGCATAATTATTTTTAGTCGATATTATTGGTAATAAATTAATTTGTCTTGTGACGTGCTCATGACATATTTCCGCAAAATTTGAATTTGACTCCTTGGAATTTTTCCTATAAAAAAGTCCTAAATAAAACAAAAGCTAAATATAAGAGTGCATAATTTATTTATTATTCATATAAATTTTTGATCATCATCTTTCTGAAAATGGTAACTAATCAATGCTTTTAACGCACTTTTTTGTCACTTTTTCATAAGTTTTAGTTGCTTAGATAATGTAGATTCCCAAATTGATATTAAATATTGAAGATAAATGATTTTTTTTGAAATATTTGAAAGATGTATAATTCTCCATTTTATATATGTCAGTTATTGGTGATATTCTTGTTCTTATACTGTCTACATATCTGAAACTACAATACGTACAATTCTACATTATAGATAAAATTAGTTAACGGCTATAGTTATAGCAAATTATTAGAGACATATATATATATATATATATATATATATATATATATATATATATATATATATATATATATATATATATATATATAATATATACATACATAAACGATTCTAAAATCGAAATTTTCAATGACCTTTTCAGATACTGCAGCAATTTCGGCTTGTATTCATAAAATGTTTATGGTTTGTTGACAGAAACTTTACTTTTTAGATGGCCCCAAACAAAAGTCTAGTGTCAGATCACATAATCTGGGTAGCCAATTGATAACAACATTTCTCGAAATTAGATGACGACCAGAAACAAAACGCAATCTGCAAAATTTCGGTATCGCAAAAGATCCTTTTCTGACAATTCTTGTCTCAATGGAATTTTGTATACGTGCAAATGCAAAATATTTATTAAAAATTCACGACAAACAGCCATAAGAAATGCATTATTGTTGAGAACGACGTCGAATCGATTCACTAGCAACATTTTCAGGGACAGCAGCAAAGTTTTCAGTTGAACCGGCACCTCTTGTAGTACCTGACATTATGAACAGAACTCTCCAAGTTTTTTCACCAATCTTTGTCAATTTCATGTCATGTCAATGTCATTTTCGTAGTCACTTGAATAACTTTAATGAGTCGGTCTTGGCTATATTGCTCCATGATTAAATTTGATTAAACAAATGTCAAAATAGAAACAGAAAAAGACAAGAATTATTAAGTGGTGCCATCTAAGTCTCTGTAATATATAATCTTGTTTTACGTGAAATTAAAATTGCAGAATAATCTATGTCGAATGCATGAATTTTCTATCGCAAATTTCTGTATATTTAGTTTTGTTTAGGTCACAATGTTTTATTTTTAAATATTTCGAGTTAGAACCTTGGCAAAATAAACAAATAACTGGTCAAGTACAAGTTAAACTTGCGCAATTAGTGTTCCGTAAGCTGATTGCTTTTAAAATAAAAATTTTTGTTACGGAGGTATAAAATGAATAGTGAATTTACAAAACAGTGAATTTACAAAACAACTTTAACTTTCTATGTCAATTAATTTCTGAGAAAATCGGGTGTGACAGACGGGCAGACAGACAGACTGACTGTGTTCCGTACAGAACACTTAAAAATTGTTATTTTTAGTGTTCCGTACGGCAGTGAAAGAAAAATTACAAGGTCATCGAGTGGGATGTCAAATGAAAGCTTATAAAAACCCTAGTTCAAAAAAATATGTGTAATACTTGCGCACACTTTTCTTTTTATTATTTTCAAAAAATTGCGAAAAATCGCTGTCCCCCCCTTATCTCGAAAAGGACTGATCAAAAAATTCTGCAATATTCTCCACAGTCTGTATATTGATCGAAAATTATCACGAGTGTATTACCTTTAATAATTTATCCGGTATAAAAAAAACAAGAATTTCAAAATCATCAGTTTTCAGTAAAGATCGAAAAAAAATTTTGTTGAAAACTCATTTGGGGTGTGTTGTATGCAGGCATTAATCATTTTATACCTCCGTAACAAAAATTTTTATTTTAAAAGCAATCAACGTACGGAACACTAATTGCGCAAGTTCGACTTACACTTGGCCGGTTATTTTTAGATTAATTTAATTGAAATTTAAGTATAATCCATGTTGAATGAACAAATGCTATATTGCAAATTTCTTTACGTTCTAGTTTTATTTAGCTCACAATGTTTTATTTTTAAATGTTTTAAATGTTTAAATGTTTGGCAAAATAAAAAAATAACACTTTTTTAGAATAATTTTATTTTTTATTTCGCACTTATTTTAAACATTTAGCAGTACTAATTTAATTTGTAACTTTATGTATATATCAAAAAAAAACTACTTATGAAACTAAATTAAATTAATTCTAATACAAAAATCACAGTCAATTATTAACTTAAAAATCTAAACAAGGTTATTATTCCTACAACAATTATATAAGGTTAAATATGCTTCATGTATTTCTTTCTGTTCTATTGGATTTCTTTTCTTGTAGATAAACAACCAAATTTACAATATTATATACCCGCATACTTTAAATACCTTAGATTTTAAACCTAAAAACAAAACTAATATCTATAACACTAGAATATGTGCAATGAAACTATAATTTCAAATATACTATTTAATTTCAGCATATTCTACTTCTCCTTCTTGCCAGTATTTTTGTAATACCCTTTTTTTTTAAAAATACTGTTCAATTTCATATAATGACTTTCGTTTAGTCTCCGGCAAACAAAGGAACACAAATACAGTCCCACTTAAAGCCATACTTCCATACACCAGAAAACTTTCGTCAGTTACAAATTTGTCAAACATTTCAAGCATCGTCTTTACTACCCTAAATACTGACATATATGCTACACATGATGCTATTCCACTGCCAGTGCTTCTTTTTGATAACAGAAGTAACTCCCCCAAGAAGGTTCCATGGTAAAGTTACAAAACCAGCTGTCACGAAGAAAACGTTGGCTACAAGTGAAGCTATCGGAATAAATACTACTAGCACTGGCGAGCCGATTGAAGTGTATATTTTGCTAAAATGGATAAATCCACTGAGTATAAATAAAGGGACACAGGTTCCTACACCACCAAGCAAGGCTAGTGTTCGTTGTCCAATTTTTTTCATTAAAATACATGCGATAGTCGAATACAATCAATCACAAAAGTCGCTAGATACTCATTGACATGATCTCCATAAGTGTTACAGAATAGAAATTTACAGCATTTACGCGAGCACATTAACTAGTACCAAAGAAAACTGTTAAAATACCCATTGGTTTCAAAAATTCTGGCCCTAGCGACTCATTGAATCGATTCAAAAATCCTTTATTTTCCAAACTCTTTTGGTTTTCTTTCTGTTTAATCAACAATACTTGCAATTCTTGTTTTGATTCTTCCGAGAATCCCCTTAACCAATTAAAATATTTTTCGGCTTTTTCTGTAAGGCCCTTTTGCAATAACCAAGTTGCTGATTCTGGAGTAAAGATCATCAGTATCCAGCTAAGGATTAGTAGTATGCTTATTCCTAAAATATCAGGTCTTGTAAATAAAAATGAAACAATAGTTTATAAACAATTGCTACTTAAGAAAAAGGAAATTGTTACCAGCCATTGTATGGTAAGTTTCGATATGTTGAATTAATTGCTTTTTTTATTAATGATAATTTATACATTTTTTCGTTTATAAATAAATAAATAAACATTTATTTCCTTTTTTGAGTGATGCAGATGCACAATATAGTACAAAGACATAGTATAGGATACGTCAAAAATAATTAAAAATACATTTAACATATAAACATATAAAAGAAAAAAAGAAATAATAATCATTACATTATTCACATCTGGGTACCAACAGTCTTAACCTATATAAAGAACTCATTCAATGAGTAATGTGCTCTAGGTCTATCGACTTAGCTCTGATTTAAATTTACTTAGAGATGAGATTCCCGTTATTTTTTTTTGGAAGTTTATTGTATATCCGAATCAACATACATTGCGGACCATTATTAGTAGCTGACACCCTACAT